>JANAVB010012596.1:878611-1087523 GCA_029216955.1 Iris pallida
GAACTCTTTCGAGAGTACTGACCGTACTGTTGGGGACTGGGGGAGTAGAGTAGTAGATATGACCAAATCCAAAATTAGGATAACTGACTGTGTTATCTTTTCCCTCTTCACACGGGGACAAGCCATACCGTATCGCTAGGATACTACTGTAACCCAATCCGGTCATATTCATTACCTATTCACATCACTGTACTGTATTTCAAATCTGTTTCATCTTTAAAAACTGTTTAAAAGTGCATGATATTAATTGTCATTTTAATTGTTAAAATTTGCATGAATTGTACTTTGCTCCCTCCTGACTGGAGACAACATTTTAGGTATTTCTGATGACCTGGAGATGCTGATCAATAGCTATTATGATCCTGATTTGTACCCGGCGGTACTTCCAGCTAAAGATGATGTTGTGGCGTCTCCATAGATGCTACTTTAGTTTGAGAGTTTAGTTGTTTCTGTGTTATTTCAAGTTATGAATCTTTGTAACCGAATAAGTTTTTAATTATCGTTTAAATAAATGTTGTGGCAAATTTAATTTCAAATGTTGTTGATCACCTGCATATGGATTACAGCTTACTGCCGCCGTCTCATCAACGGTGCAGGCTGGACATGATCCGATTCGACCCAAGTATTTGGGGACCGGGTCGTGACATGTTTTTAGTGGTGGCCCATGCAGGTCTACAACAACAACAACTTAGGAAAACCTATCTAGAAACAACTAGAACACTAGAACATCAATTTGTCACGACATAGGACCGAAATATTTTATTATTAAATATTTTTGATTGATATAGACTGGTAGGCTACCTTGCTTATGTATTGCAACCTATACTTTCCAGAATATGACCAAGGGAACGACCACCCCTGCTGGTGATACGGTGCCATCTCCCGATCGCACCCCATCTTCCCCAGTACGACCAGAACCCCCATCCTTGCAGTTGACCGATCGGCCCCATGAACCACCAGCACCTGGCGCCACTTCTGGAACTGCAGATCAAGCGACGGACCCTACCTATTCTCGGGCTGAGGTGCAGGTCACTGCAGCAGTAGCTGCTCAAGCTGTAGCCTCAGTGCCCGATAACTCCTCTGACATCGCAAGCCTGCTGCGAGGTGTACTTGAAGGTCAGAAGGCCCAAGCCGAGGCCCAGCAGAAACTGATAGATATTACGAGGGATGTTATGAATAATGTCAATGACGTAGCCTTAGCTATCTTAAACCGAGTTAGTGCGGAACCTCACCCTAGAAGGTATACTCCTGAATCTAGAAGATATTTGGGTCCCATCAAGTACCCTATTTTTTGGCAGTCTTGTCGTAAGAGGCTATTGGCTTGTGACTACTGCAAGAGGTCTGGTCATCAGGCCGTTAGTTGCCGTAATAGATTGGGACAATGTTTGGCATGTGGATCCACTGAACATCGGGTAAAGAACTGCCTCTTATCTGTCCATTATACCAGAGCACCTATCCCAGCAACACCTGCTACGCTGCAACCTAGGGACTCTCTTCCTATCGAGCAAGCCTTGCCTCCTACACTCACTGCAGGAAGGCATGATGCAGACTCGAGGATCATAGAAGAAGATGATGCGATTGGAGACTGCTCATACAAGAGCCAGAGCCATGAGGACTAGTATCTAGAACTGTCATTACCTATTGTTATAAGAAGTTGTAACTGAATGTCCTTAGAATAATCATGAGAGTCTTGCCGTAATTCTCCTTTATGAATAAAATTCTTGTTTACACCCTTATGGTAGAAATCTTTTCCAAAGTCTCTCTCCTACGATACAATTGCTGAAATTGTAAATGAGGAGGAATGAAAGGCGATATTTATCAGGGATATGTTGATGATTAAGAATTGGAAGGATAGAATTTGGATTACCCAAACATTAGTTGGTACCTATAAAAATTAGAATTGATGATGGCATAAGGAGTGATTTGGACCCTGACCAGTTTAGGCCGACTGTATGATAGTAAATGTTACCACATATGTTTTCCTAGATTTTGTACCTTTTAGTATCCCGTGATTTTGGGGATGATCTCCTTCCCATATCTTTAACAAACTTTTAGCATCCCTTAGGATCTATACTTTTGCTAATTATGGACCATTACTAGAACTCCTTAATCTCTTTCGTCAGCAGACCTTTTAACTTCTCCACTAGTGATCAATCTTTTCTATCTTTAACGGGAATCCAGACTCATTCTCTATCTAGAGTTCTAAACTCTAATAACTCTTGTCTACCGGAGAAACTTTTATGATTTGTGTACCCAAACTTGATCTAAATTCTAAATTGACTTCCTTGGAGCGAATCCTGAACCAAATCGTTCTGGAACCATAAACCTCAAGAATTGGTTCAGCCTAGTTAGTTCATGATTCCCCTAGAGAAGATATTTTCAAAATAACCTCAAATCTTGATTGTTATCTCCTAGGTTATTCCAAATATTTTTGTTGATTTTCCTCACTCAACTTGAAACCCTACACTCTCTATGCAACTTCTTGATCAATCCAAAGCTTAGGCAGTATTTTAACTCAATGCTTGAGTACCGTGAAGTACGAACGGTCAGAGAATTGATTCCATCTTATTAGAAAAATCTTCTTTTAAAATTGTTGAGTCATTTCCCTGTTGGCTCTACTAAATCATTGTAACCAGATTTCCGAAATCCATAAAGACATACTTCTTTTACGTCAACCCTACTCCCTATCACATTCTCAAAACTTTCCTTGGATAAGAAATTATTTCTTCAAATAATTTTGGTAAACGTCTGTATCCTTTAAGTGATTTATCGGGAATGTTCTCATTGACTTCTTCAACTCAACCCAAAATTCTGATTTTTCTACCTTATCCTGCGTCCAACTCAATTGGCCATACTCAAGCATGATCAATTTCCTCAAAATCAAATCTCTTAATTCTCAAGAGTTACTGGAACACATATTTATCCTGATAAATTTTCTTGAAACCAGTAGAACATACATCAATGCCTTTTTCTATCATAAATAGAACTTTAGAACTCGTTTGAATTTTAGGAAATTTCTTTTAAATTTTTATGGACACAGCTGAGAAAATATCCAATAACCTAATACAATTTCGCACATGTGCGTTGTAGTGATTTGCCTGAATTATGAAAACTGCGAGTTTACTGCAGCCGGTTGCACACTGGCGAGGCAAAAAGACTCTAAAGTTGAAGTGATTTCGGGTGATCATAGATTTCTGGATATTATCGTGACTATGTTCTAAATACACCATGTTGATCTTCTTTGTTGCTTAGTCATGGAATGGATAAAGTTAAAAGAGTACTCGGTCACCTAAAATTATTCAAGTTATTGGGTCAAATTCACTGCAGTCAGGTGCACTCTGGCGAGGCATGGATTTGAGACAAAGTGACTTCAAACATATTTGGTTCCCGAATACTATTCAGACTACATTCATATCATGGTTACCTTTTGCACTATCAAATCATTCTGACTTTCGCCTGATTAGAGGATTTACATTTTTAGCATTTGTCTTCATTTCCAGAAATCTTTTATCATAATCAGAGATAACAGATTTCCTACAAAATTCTACTTGGTCGTCCTAAAAATTTATTAGGATCAAATCAAGCTCGACTACCTCGACCTCTTTTCTGTTCAACCTTGGTACGCTGCATACGTATATATTCCTATACCTTATGTATTTATTCATTCATTATTATTATCATCTAGTTACAGATTTAATTTAGAAGCTATAGGTAGTTATCTTGTAGGTATTTTCCCGTATATCCTATCTTCTGACCGTTGAGCGGTGAAACAACATACTTTCCATCCTCGTTGATCATCACTCGGTCCTCATTGGAAATATTTCACTCGATTACATTCATTATCATTCTAATCATCTTTAGTATCCTACTATCGTACAACTTTTCAATTCTTCCTGTACCCTATTTCAATTTGATGGGACATTTAGGTTTCTCATCTTAGAAGATTCCATCATCTTCTGCCTTTTTAAATAAAATGTCGACCTCCACTCTTTTCTTGTTTTCTCTCGTAACCTCTTTTAGTTCTCGCCTATTCTATGATTCTGGAGGTACCTAGGTTCTTTCTCGTGCCTAAAATGATTTGAATACTCAAACTTTTCCGTCCCATTTCAGATCATATTTTGATAATTCCGATCGTGCCTGCTAGTTTAAAGTTCATTTTGTTTAAAGCTAAGTGTTGATTGTATCCCGGCCCTGATCCTTGAAATTTCGAGGACGAAATTTTCTAAGGAGGGAAGGTTGTGAAACCCGTAATTTTAGAATTTTTTTTCAATTATTAATTTGGGAAAATTGAATTTTTGAAACTAGGGTTTAATCAAAACATGCAAATTTTTCTAATTAAAAATTATGTATTTAGAATACAAATTATTATTATTATGTTCAAGAAAATAAGTTGATTAGGTTTTTTGTATGTCAGCTTAGATATAAACCCGGTTTGATTTTAATTGAACTTTAAAATATTTTGAATTAATTAAGAAAACAAATTATTTTCTCAAAAGCCTTAAAACCATTTTATTGTTGTTGTTCAGCCCATAAAATTTTATGTTAGTTCATTGTTTAAAACAACTTGGACCCATAGCCTTAGGCCCAAAACCCAATAAACCATAACCCATTAAGCTTTTGTACTAAAATTATTAACTTAAATAACTTATTAGTTTTCATTAAACCATTTTTCCTCTTCCTCTCTTCTGGAGGAGAATGTCGGCTGACCCTTCCTTCTCGTAACTCCCCGACTCCTCGTTCCCTCTTCTGGTAACTCCCAAACTCTCTTCTCCCATATAAACCCTTCACCATTTCACTTCCATCACCACCATTCCCATTTTTCCCTCTTTCCCAAATCCGTGCCCTAGCTCCCCGTGTCTCCTGCCGGCCCGACCTCCTTCCGGTGTCTCCACCGCCGACCCCTGTGCGGGGACCGCCAGGCCGACGCCACCCCGCCCCTCTGCCGACCAGCCACTGCCCCCGCGCGCCTCCTGAACGCCGGCACCCGCGAGTTTCCCGGTCCCTTTGCCGGATACGCGCCCCTGCCCTAGCTCCGGCGTGTTTTCCTCCTCCGGCGCTGTCCCGCGACTCTGTCCCGCTCGGTCAGCATACTCGACTCAGATCTGTGGGTTCCCACTGTCCGCGAGTGCTGGAACGTTCTGAGTCCGAGGCATCACTTCGTATTCCTTCGTTTTTCGGTAACTTCTGTTAGTCCCGTAGTTCTTTTGGTATATGATAAAATCTGGTCCGGGAATTTTCTTTGGAAAATTCGGTTTTTTCGGCTATGTTTCTGGTTTCGGACAATTGTCCTCTGATTTTGGGTTCTGTGATTTTTACGTGAACTCTTTGGAAAGAGTTCTGTGGAAATTTGGTTTTCCGAAAATATTTCGGATGCTGTGGTTAGCCAATGTTATTTGGGTTATGATTCTGTTGGTTAGAGATTTTTGGCACTTGGCTTTTGAAGAATTTTGTGGCTATTTTCGGGAATTCTGGGAATTAGTTCTGTTGTGGAATTTCCGAACATTTCGGAAATAATCCTGTGGGTTCCGATGTGTTTTCGGGAATTCCGAATCTGTTTCGGGAATTCTGATATTATTTCGGGTTTCCCGATGTGGCTTAGGAAATTATTCTGTGGTTTATAAATATTTTGGGTATCCCTGGTTTGGGATTGTTTTTGCAGGTTGTAGCACACTTTCCCAGTTTTTGGGTTGACCAAAAATAGAGGAAGTGCTGCCGAAATTTTTATAAAAATTATAAAATTGATTTTTAAATGATTTTCGGAAATAATAATATTTTTGGGCGACGACCTTATCGGTCAATGGGCCCCAGTGAAATGCAAACGCACCGGTTTGTCCGGACGTTGAGGCAGAGTAGCTGTAAATGAAGATTGGACCAGTTCTGAGACTCATTTTATTTTATTCTTAATTATTAGTTATTATTAATTTTGTAGGACTAACAGTTTATTTTCTCTTATTTTTAATTCATGGAAATGTAAGGGCATAAGCCCATTTATCTATTTTGTGAATTGTAATAAGTAGGAATTATTTGTGGATTTGCTGAGTTTGTGAACGCGTAGAATAAATTAATATTATTATTAATTAATTAGTTAGAAAATTCATGATTTTCTTACTTAAAGAAAAGAAAAATATATTTATATGTATAATAATAAAATACTAACTTTTTCCCAATAAAGTTGATAAAAACAAGTTTTCCAGAATAAAACATAAATTGGATTTCCTAAATTGTAACTCACTAGAAAAGCGTATTTTGTTTGTGTTGATTAATACAAGATTAAAATTGACTAGGAAACAAAATCTAGAGATTGTAACTAGATTCTAGAGTTGTGGTTTCTGAGACATAATTTCCGGAATGTAGGATTTCAAAGAAGAGAGGTGACAGTTCAAATCCCGAAGAACCAATCTCGTCCAACTTAAGAAATTTAAGGCAAGTACATTTATGTGGATTTACGATTATTTTAACAATCATTTCATTGCAATTTTAAACCACTGTTATACACGAACTCTTTCGAGAGTACTGACCGTACTGTTGGGGACTGGGGGAGTAGAGTAGTGGATATGACCAAATCCAAAATTAGGATAACTGACTGTGTTAGCTTTCCCCTCTTCACACGGGGACAAGCCATACCGTATCGCTAGGATACTACTGTAACCCAATCCGGTCATATTCATTACCTATTCACATCACTGTACTGTATTTCAAATCTGTTTCATCTTTAAAAACTGTTTAAAAGTGCATGATATTAATTGTCATTTTAATTGTTAAAATTTGCATGAATTGTACTTTGCTCCCTCCTGACTGGAGACAACATTTTAGGTATTTCTGATGACCTGGAGATGCTGATCAATAGCTATTATGATCCTGATTTGTACCCGGCGATACTTCCAGCTAAAGATGATGTTGTGGCGTCTCCATAGATGCTACTTTAGTTTGAGAGTTTAGTCGTTTCTGTGTTATTTCAAGTTATGAATCTTTGTAACCGAACAAGTTTTTAATTATCGTTTAAATAAATGTTGTGGCAAATTTAATTTCAAATGTTGTTGATCACCTGCATATGGATTACAGCTTACTGCCGCCGTCTCATCAACGGTGCAGGCTGGGCATGATCCGATTCGACCCAAGTATTTGGGGACCGGGTCGTGACATGTTTTTAACACAGAGGTACAACTCAATCACAATCTAAGGTAGAATGATAAAGATAGATAAACATGAAATCCAAAAGAGATACAGGAGATAGAAGTCTAAGTGTCTAAGATACATAATCCCAGAAATACATCTCAAAACTAAAATACAGTAATCTATAAGTAAATACAACTCCAGACAAAATGAAATAACTATCTAAACAACCTCTACTGTGTCTCCTCTAGGCTAGCAGGCAATCCCAGGCTATCTGTAAAATTTATCAACAGGTCCAGTCAGGACAGGAACGAGCACAATACATCTCATGCAGTTCATATCATGTCAGGAAATATAAAGCAGGCAATAGAATAAGATACATGAAACGCTGTAAGAAGATGTACATGAAAACATGAGAGATATTTGATAACTGGAAATATATATACATGATAAGTAAGAACTGTAAGTGACTAGTGATTTAGAGTACGAGATGGCATGTAATTAGCTTAGGTTGTACATGATGAACATGAAAAGTAACAGAGTGTACATGATGGGTAAATCACATGACCATTTATACTCACCCCTATCCACAATCAATACACAAGGATCTATTCAAGTTACGTTACGGACATGATATTTTGGTTATACAAGAAACACATGAGGAAACATGAGCGTACATGAAAGAACATGAGAGTACATGAACGTACATGTAAGAACATGAGAGAACATGAGTGTACATGAATAACGCAGAAGCAAAGAATATATGATGTACATGAAACACATGTCATAAAGTATCCGATGCGCCCGCTAAGGGGGATAACATCCCAAGAAGAGATCCATATAGTACCAATCCGTGATGATAACGTGACAGCATCAAGTAAAGGTAATCTAGAGCAAGAATATAATTCGTGACAAGTATGAAACGATCAGAGAATGTACTCGTCTGATATCTGAATGTCCAAGGTAAAGATACTGTCCGAGGAGAGGTGTCTGGCTCCTAATTAGAACAGCACAAGTCACAACATGTCCAGAAGGGTAATATAAAGCACTACAATGCATTCTACATGAATCTAGGTCAAACTAGGCCATGTCCTAACCCAGCAAGTCTTACTAGGCCTAACCAAGACTATCCTAGCAAGCACACATCAATACAAGGCTATACAAGTCAACATACACCAAACTCTATATAGCATGCAATTATTTAATACTCAAATAGGCAAGAATTCACATTGGATATACACTAGGTAATCTATTACTTTAAACTATATATGTCTACACATATATACACATGCATATATTGGTATTCAATATTAGGTCTATAATCATGGCATTTCAAATGGTTATATAAACTTATATATTACAACACAATATGCTAACATATATATAATATACATACATAGCTAAGTTAACTGTATTCATAAATACTTATTTAAGAGGCTATGTGTGTGTATGTGAACATGGCAAAGGGGCAAGTGAGGGTTAAATGGGCATACATAGTGTATAAATATCAAAGAGTGTCAAAGTGTAAGTGAACAAAGTGTCAAGTGTGATAGTGTCTACATAGTGTAAGGGGTACATGAGGTAATATAGGATTTGTGTTAACATAGAACATTACATCTTATTAACTTGTATATTGCATACATTACATCTATTATTACATTACATTCATGCTTGCATTCATTCATCATTCATTTATTCTCTTGCACTACTATATGCACCATACATTACATACTATGGAACCTACATATTCATTACAAGCCATACTTATACATGCTTACATTAGATAGGATACTTACACCTCATATATCATTTATTTAAACATTTACTCATGCTTGCATTCTCTATTTAATTACATAATGTATATACATTAACATGGGTTAAAATCAAATAGAACATTATATTACACACAAGGGTGCATAAAATGCATATGCCGAATAGTAACTCCTACTAATAATCAATACTGTACCATCTCAGCATGAAATAAATCTAGGATTAAATTATGTTATAGATCTATGTGTTAGCTTTCCGAAACTTCAAACGGATCGCGTTTTCGTTTCCGGAAACTCCCGAAATCGCGAAAACACCGAGAACGCATTTGTCTTTCGTACAGCTGACACTCAAATAATTCTCCAGAAAGTTATAGAAAGAATTAGGCCTATTAATATATGTTTTTAGAAAGCTAACTTCAATACGCTTCTTTTAAAAAAAACGGGAGATTAAACCGAGCTTTGAGCTAGAAGTTATGATATTTCTAAGTTAGGGCTGAAATTAAAAACGTGGATAAAAATTATGACGGATTTGGATAGTTTGAGACAAAGAACACAAGTATATAACATAATATATCAAGAACTCACTCTCTACACTAATATATATATATATATGAGACACTATAGAACACATCTCCAATACAAAAATATGAAATTAAACATGTAATAATTCATTCATACATAACAACAACACATAGTGTGTCCAAATTTGGGGTTTTCCCACATGGACACAACCACAACACAAAGGACACTCCTATGACCTCCAAATGGACACGCAATGGACACAAATGGAGATACAACCATGGGGGTCATTCCTATGGGTTCAAAATAGACCTTTATGCATGAGGAAATGAAAAGGAGAAGGGATTTATACCTCCCGGTAGATCGAATCGAAGAAAAGCCTTCCCGGAGCGACACCGACACGTAGAGATTCCAAAAGGACACGAACGAGCTCCGAATCCTCCCAAACTTGGGTAGCTTCCTCCTTGGCTAGAATGGAGAAGGAAAGAAGAAGATTTGGTGGCAAAATGGAAGAATTTGGTAGAGAAATTGCTAGGGATTGCTCTCTAGGAATTTGGGGAAGAACAAGAGAGAGTGTGTGGATGAGAATAATGAAATGAACTTGAGCCTATCCTCTCCCAAAGTGGCTGGCCATATGGGGCTATTTGTCCTATTATGGTAAGGTCCAAAATGCCCCCACTAACCTATTCTATGAGTATTAGGAAAGGGCTAATTGGTTGGGGCTAAATTAATCATTCTAAAGTCTCTAATCACACTAACCTTATCCATAATAATTAGTCTAACCTCTAACTAAAATATTTCTATCATGTGGACTAAAATTAATATCATGTGGGCCATGCCTAACTAGTGTGTGGGTCCCACTAGAGTCAAACTACCCCCGGGTCCTCGTTTCAAGTCGGATTGAGTTGAAATTCGAACCCGACTCAAATAACCCCAAAACAATATCATAAATAATAAAATAAATTTCAACCCCAAAATAATATCATAAATAATAAAATAAATTTTAAAAATATTCAAAAATGTAAAATGACAAAAATACTCCTGTTTCTGAAAACTGGGGGTGACAGAAAAACACTAGGACACAAGCAAAAATCCTAACTCCTCCTAGGACACACCAAATGGAATCAAACTTGACACAAATAGGGACACAACCATAGGGATCGATCCTACTTGGTCAAAACTATTCTACATGATGAAGAAATATAAAGAGAGGATAGTTTGTACCTATTGGAAGATGGATCCCAATACAAAATCCTCCGACACGGCTCTGACACAAAGTGAATTGTTTAGGACACACCTCTTCTCCTCTTGCTCCCAAAAGTTTGTAGAAGCACCACTTGATGTAGAGGGAGAAATTGATGGAAGAATATTTGGAAGGGAACCTTGATTTGGAGATGAATCCAAGGGATTTGCTCTTCTTTCTTGAAGAACACTTGGAGAAGAAGATGGAAAAATTTGAAGTGTGAATGGGTGAAAAAAGGGGGAGGGGTGGCCGACCATATAAAGGGGGTTTTGTCCCCTTGTGTAATTACGAGTTTGCCCCTCTCTCCTTTCTTTATGAAGGTTTAATTTCTATTAGGGTTTGGGGGTTAGAAAAGACCAAATAAAAATTATAATTAGGTCTAACCACTCATGTGGGATTATACCAAACTTTTAGACCTAAATGATGAGATTGATGGGCCATGGCTAATTAATGTGTTAAGCACAACTTAAGTCGAAATTCCCCGAAATCCCAAAATAAGTCGGAATGAGATAAAATTCGAACCCGACTCCTATAATCATTAAATATTAACATTCATGAAATAAAAATCCCAAAATATTTAAAAATAGAAAATTACCATTTTACCCCTATCTTGGAAAAGTGAGGGTGACAGTAGTCCCTATGTTGATTGAAATCTCATGCCGTGGATCATGATCATTCAGAATGAGTACTTCCGTACAGAGTACGATATGCACAACTCTACAACGATGCCCGTGCGGTTAGGTTGTAGGTCTTACATAGCATAATGCAACAATCAAACCTAGCCACGGAATAATTATGCCTTGACTGTAAGGTACACATGCTGTTTTTATAGAAACAAGTTGAAGTCTGCACGTGTCCATATGCCAATGTTCGGGATCGGCTAGTCGATTGCAATGGTTCATGGTTAATATGAACGTGTCTCATTCAATTTCAATAAGACGACTAGCCGGTCTCTTAGTTCCAACTAGGAACGCATGATTAATCATTAATCGAGGTAACAACCAATGTCAATTCGTGATAAGGCATGAAAGTCAACTAACATTGAGTATGGTCGAGTCTATAACTCTCAGGGTTAAGTTCCAGTCATTCTGGGTATCCATAAACCAATCGAGACACGGGGCACATTCCACACAACAATATGTATTAAAAATATATTAATATATCATGATTATACCGAGTTGTAACGCCCCAGAACCAAAATACTGGAGAGCGGGGGTGAACATAGCCAGCTACGTATATTGAAGTGCAATCCACCTCGCTATACGGTCATGGCTGTCTAGATATATGAGGGTTTAGCTACAAGCCATCAGTCTCTTATGGTCGTGAACATGCCTATTGTCTCAATCTCAAGCAAGTAATAACAGTTACAAGATATCAGAGCACCAAATATATAATAGTGAGGCGTCCCATACATTACATATTTGAATGATCATGAAGCTAGTCATATAAAATATCAAGACTAGCAAGAGTTTCAGTCATACATGATCAACCCTAGGATTTGTCAATCATGTTACAGTCCGTAGGCAGACATTAAGTAAAGATGCAATACGAGCTAACACGTGTTCGTCGGCTAAATGCCTCAAAATAATATTTGTACAATAAAATGGAAGAACAAAAGGAACCTACTCATTGCCTTGGTTACGCCTGGTGGTCACCATCTGGCTGGAAGGTAGGTAGAACCTCTGGAGCTGCTCCGATATCTGGCCATACAAAACCAGCTGGGTCAGACCCCAGAAAGAGCAAGTGCCACAAATGAGGCTTTACTTAGGAACTAAAACCAGCATATAATAAATGGATATTAAAGATAATTATATATAAAGAAAACTGATAATAACAGAGCCAACAACAGTAAATTGAGTACGAGGAAACCATTCAGGTAGCCAAGTCGCAACCCTTAAATCAAACAAGGACCGGGGTTATAACCCTTCACCTGAATAGAAACCTGCCTCAAATTCTTGTTAGTAAAGTAAAATATGACGAGCATGACGTGGGGTGCAATAAGACAATAAATGAAGAGAGGACACAGAACTGCTCCGGGATCCAGGTTACAACCCTTAAATCAAACAAGGACCAGGGTTGTAACCCTTCGCCTGAACCGAACTTGGCTCCTGATCATTATTGTTACGGTAAGCATAAATAATCATGTTATTGAAGTAACCAGGTACCGACACAGGACAAGACTTAGACTCCATCCAACATTCACGGCCAAGCAAATAAGTACGACTTGATACTTTAACTAACTAGGTTTATCACAGGCCTAGTTACTAGCAAGATGCAATAAGATTATTCCAACAGCCACAAGCCCTGCAGACCATCCAGGTTATCCAGGTCGAATATCCGTTCATGAAGGGTGCAACACATGACAGTGTGCTGGAAATGTGCCCTACTCGTCGGCAGGCTACAAGTCCACTTGTGCGCCCAGATAACGGGATTGCCTGTAGCTGGAAAATCTCTTCATGACTACTGGGCTATTCTAGTTATTAGCCTTAGTCAATTTAAGTAGGTACCCCTGACCGTGGTACTCAGGGGTCCCTATCCTAAATATGATACAAGACAATACTGGTTCATTTGTACAAACACAATCGCCCACGGTGTCCAGGCCAATCATTCTTGTCATGTCATGCTAGCCGTCGTAACAGCTATTCGAGGTATATCATGACAGGTTTAATTATCAAGAATAATTATCATGTCAAGAGTGCGTCACGACGGACCACCATCGTGTTTATGGATCATGTACAAAATTTACATGGTACAAGCATTCTATCAAGGGACCCAAGCTACACAGAGGGTCAAAAAACATGAGCATAATTGTAACATTCTAATATAATAATAATAATAAAAGAAGAGGATAAGGGCTATGGTAAAAGCCATACGGCTAAGGGAAACAAGCTCATGCGGCTAGGAAAGTGTCACGTCCCAGAACCAGAATACTGGAGAGCGGGGGCAGACATAGCCAGCTACGTATAACGGAATGGAATCCACACCGCTATACGGTCACGGCTGTCTAGATATGTGAGGGTTCCACTACAATCCATCAGTCTCTTAAGGTCATAAAATAGCCTATTGTCTCAATCTCAACCAACTAATAATAGTTACAAGATATCAGACTACCAAATACACAATAGTAAGGTGTCCCATACATTATATATTCGAAATGATCATGAAGCTAGTCGTTACAAAATGTGAGGACTAGCAAGAGTTCAGTCATACATGATCAACCCCCGGGGCTTGTCAATCATGTTACAGCCCGTAGGCAGACAGTAAGTAAGTACAATCGAGCTAACACTTGCTCGTCGGCTAAACGCCTCAAAAGAATAATTTATAATATTACAGTGGGAGAACAAAAGAAACCCACTCGATGCCCTGGTTACGCCTGGTGACCACCATCGGGCTGGAAAGCAGGGAGATCCTTTGGTGCTGCTCCGGTATCTGGCCATACAAAACCAGCTGGGTCAGACCCCAGAAAGAACAAGTGCCACAAAGGAGGCTTCACTTAAGAACTAAAACCAACAAATCATTAGCATTCCATATGTAAGAAAACAACAATCAGTAACACAGATTGAGGTTTGTGCACTACCAATACACTTGCCCCAATCAGAGGAAATAATTAAGAGAAGCATTATTAACATAAAAGAACTGGAGAATCATGCTAAAATAAAATATAGCTGGACAATATATGAAGAGAAAACGAAGGTACTATTCCGGAAGCCAGGTTACAATCCTTAAACCAAACAAGGACCGAGATTGTAACCCTTCGCCTGAACAGAACTTAGTCTCTGATCATTTATTGCTAAAGGTGACAATCACTAAGGTGAAAAGGAGAGAGTACAACGATAAAAGTGACAATGAAGAGTGCAATACACTAGAGTAACAATAAAGTACAATCGTTATAATAACAATCTAGAGTGACAATCATTATAGTGACAATCTGGAGTGACAATCCTTCAATCATTCTGGTACAATCTTGCAATCAATCAATTCTAGACAATACTATACTGGACTAGACTCCATCCAATCAATCACGGCCAATCATTGCATACGGCTTTCTACATTAACTAACTAGGGTTATCACAATCCTAGTTACTAGCAAGATGCAATGAGATGCTCCAAGTAGTCACAGGCCCTGCAGCTATCCAGGTTATCCAGGCAATCATTATAGTGACAATTTAGAGAGTTCAATACATTAGAGTGACAATAGAGTTCAATCATTAAAGTGACAATGGTGGGTGCCCCACATAACAGTGGGCTGGAAATGTGCCCTACTCGTCGGCAGGCTACAAGTCCAAACATTTGCGGCCGGGATAACGGGATCGCCTGTAACTGGGGAACATCTTTTCATGTCTAGTGAATTATACTAGTCATTAACCTTAGTCCATTTCAATAGGTACTCCTGACCGTGGTACTCAAGAGTCCCCTCCTAGACATGATGCAAGACAGGACTGGATTATTTGTACAAGCACAATCGCCCACGGTGTCCAGATTAATTATACAGGTCATGTCATGTCAGGTAGCCGTCGCAACAGCTATTCGAGACAATCATGTCAGGTTTATCATATCAAGTGTACTAGTCAGGAGTGCGCCACGACGGGCCACTATCAGGTCATGCTCAATTATCATGCGGCCGGGGAAAGATTCATGCGGGTCGGGGGAACTAAGGACCCATGCGGCCAAGACAAGGGGGCGTATGCGGCTGGAAGGGAGCAAGGGCGCATACGGCCAAGAGGACGAGGGCGCATGCGGCTGAGGATGTACATGGCCCCATGCGGCTGAGATCAATCGAATCCATACCGCGCAGGGTTCAAAACCCATGCGACTGGAATCAATTGGATCCATACGGCCCGATTAATTGAGTCCATGCGGCTCAAAGCAGTAGCGCATATGCGACTGGGTGCGAAGGAACTCATGCGGCTGGAAAGCCAGCCGCATGAAGTCCATGCGACTCAAGATAACAGGGGCTCATGCGGCTGAGTCTGAACAAGGCTATGCGGCTCAGTTACTTGCCGCATGAAGATTCATGCGGTCAAGTACTCAAGCAAGTCTTATGCGGCTAGGAAGTACTTTCCATGCGGCTGAGCTCGAACGAGTCTCATGCGGCTGGAAAGGCCATGCGGCCAGAGACTTACCGCATGAGGATTCAGGCGGCCAAGTACTGCTCTTTTTCTCTACTTGTCCGAGAAGAGGAGCCAAGCAATCATGGCTTCCAAGCAACGTAAAACTTCCATCCAGAGCCCAAATTCGAACTTCCATAGGTCAAAATGGGGTAGAACGAGATTCTCTTCAACATGGAACCATCAAAACACAGAAATAATAAGATTAAGTAGATCAAAACCCAAGAAATCCAAAAATAAAGTAAATATAGATCTACAAGAATCTAGCCATGGAAAGTGAAAATGCCAAGTTCTAAAGTTAGTCAAAATGCTGTAAGGAAGAGAATGAAGCAGTAAAATTGGAGTTCCTCCATGAAATAAGATGCACTTGCCTAGACCTCTCTCTCTCCCTCTCTCTGGTAGGTAAGGAAGTAATGGTGGAGAAGATGATAAATGAAGAGAGAGAAAGGAGAAGGGTTAATAAATGGTAGTGGTGGTGGTAGGTAGGGGGTTCATCCCTTGGTTCATGATGAACCAAGAGCAATCCCAAACCGAACGAAGCCAACCTAAACCAAGAATAAACCAAGCCCAGGGAGGAAATTAAGCAAGAAAATCATGCAATACTGGAATAAATACGTACACGTATTCCAAGAATACAAAATACGAACACAGGCATTACAAAAAGAAAAGGGGTTTATGCGGCCGAGGAAAAGAGCTCATGCGGCTCGGGGAAAATGGGTTCATGCGGCTCGGGAGAGCGGGGCGCATGCGGCTGGAATGGAACGGGGCGCATGCGACTGGAATGGTACGGGGCGCATGCGGCAATGAGCGCCTATGCGGCAAGGAAGGGAATGGCTCATACGGCCAGGGACAAATGGGTTCATGCGACTGAAGGAAGCGAGCATATGCGGCAGTGGGGAAATGGGTTCATGCGGCTCGAAAAATCCCAGGAGTTCATGCGGCTGAAAAATGTGGGTTCATGCGGCTGAAGGCAACAAGCCATGCGGCAATGGGCCAAGGATAGCTATGCGGCCAAGGCCAACCAAGCCATGCAGCTGAAGGCCATGCGGCCAGGAGCGCCTATGCGGTCGAAACTGCCATGCGGCTAAGACTGCCATGCGGCCAGGGAAAACTTACCGCATGAAAAAGCCATGCGACTAACACTGTTCTTCTTCTCCACTGTCCCGAGAAGGAGAACCATGGAATCCATGGCTTCCAAGCTCCACTAAACCTTCATTTAGGGTCAAAATCCAGACTTCCAAAGGTCAAAATGGGACAGAAAGAAATTCCCTACAACATAGAACCATCAAATCTTGAACATAACAAGGTTAGATAGATCAAAATCCAAGAAATCCAAAAATACAGCAAGCTTAGATCTACACAAATTGAACCATGGAAATTAAAAATGCTAAGTATTAAAGTGTCTTAGAATCTCGTGAGGAAGACAAAGGAACAATAAAACTTGAGTTCCTCCATGAAGCAAGATGTACTTGCCTAAGCTCTCCCACTCTCTCTCTCTGGTAGGTGAAGAGTAATGGTGAGGAAGAAGAAGAGTAAATGAGGAGAGAGAAAGGGGTTGGGATATAAATGATGATGGTGGTGGTAGGGGTTTTCTCTTGGTTCATGATGAACCCAAAGCAAACCAAACCAAGCCAAACCAAACTAAGATAAACCATAGCTGATGAAATACTAAAATAACCATGCAATGAGATATGCAAAATATGTACACGTATACCAGAATACGTAATACGAACTATGGTCGTTACAACTCTACCCACCTTAAAAGAATTCCATCCTCGGAATTTAATTAAGAGGTTAGAGAGGCAAGGACAAGCTATACTAATCACAAACAAGCTATAACAAGGCAATCGATCAAGCAATCATTTATTCAAGCAAGGAACTGAGAACATAAGGCATAAGGAAGACATTATACCTTACGAGTCAAACAGGTCGGGATATCGCAATCAGATATCATCCTCATGCTCCCACGTTGACTCACCCAAAGAGTGATGACCCCAAGCAACACGGACTAACTTAATAATCTTGTTCTTGAGTATCTTCTCTCTCCGGTCCAATATAGACACGGGCCTCTCCTCATACGAAAGGTTGGTACCAACAACCAATTCCGAATGATCCAGGATATGGCTCGGGTCCGAGATATACTGTCGTAGTTGGGATACATGGAATACATCATGTACCTCATGTAACGACGATGGAAGAGCGAGACGATATGACACATCACCTACTCGTTCCAAAATATCCAACAGCCCTATATACCTAGGACGAACCTTTCCCCGTACGTCAAAACGAATGACGACACGGTTAGGCAAAATCCTCATGAATACATGGTCGCTGACAGAAAACTCAAGGGGGCGCCGATGAGAATCGGCCCAATGACGCTGGCGATCTTGCGCTACGCGAAGATGATCTCTGACTCTTCTGACCACCTCAACTGTCTGAGTAATCATTTCCGGACCGAGCATTTACCTTTTTCCAACATCATCCCATGCTAGTGGGGATCTTCACTTCCTACCATATAGTACCTCGAACGGTGCCATCTGGATACTGGCCTAGAAACTGTTGTTGTACGAGAACTCCACCAGGTGCAGGTGATCTTCCCATGAACCATCGAAGTCGAGTGTACAAGATCTCAACATATCTTCCAAGGTTCGTATGGTACGCTCTGACTGACCATCTGTCTGCAGATGATAAGCTGAGCTGAACTGGAGGTGAGTTCCCAAACTCTCTTGCAGACTACGCCAAAAGTGCGACATAAATCTTGAATCTCAGTCCAGATACTGACTGGTACACCGTGAGATCTGACAATCTGCCTGAGGTACATCTCTGCTAGATGAGCCGTCGACTGACCAACTCTGAACGGGAGAAAGTGAGCTCCCTTGGTGAATCTGTCTATAATAACCCAAATAGCATCTCTACCGACCTGGGACCTAGGTAATCCAGTCACGAAATCCATGGTTATATGCTCCCACTTCCATTCTGGAATTAGCAAGGGCTGAAGAAGTCCAGCTGGCCTTTGATGTTCCGCTTTAACTTGTTGGCAAACCAAACATCGAGAGACAAACCGGGCTATCTCCCTCTTCATGCCATTTCCAGCAAAAGTGCTGACGGATATCACGGTACATCTTCGTACCGCCCGGATGAATAGAATAGTGAGAACTGTCAGCTTCTGCCATGATCTCCTGTCTGATATCTCCACTGGGTACACAAAGACGCTTTCCATGTTAAAGTATACCATCTTCATGAATACATAACTCTGGCCGTCGTCCTGCCTCACACTCTGCTCTGAGTCGCTAAAGCTTAGAATCTGCTGACTGCGCCATCCGGATCCTCTCGACTATACTGGACTGAACTTGCATACTGGCCATCAATGCCATATTGGTAGGAAGGACAACTTCTATATCCATCTTCTGAAGATCTGCTAATAACTCTGGCTGCGCTGTTAGAAAATAAACTCCAGCTCTCCTGCTCAATGCATCTGCTACTACATTGGCCTTCCCAGGATGATACTATAAGTTGATGTCGTAATCCACAAGTAGCTCTAGCCACCTCATCTGACGCATGTTAAGATCCTTCTGAGTGAACACATACTTCAGGCTCTTGTGGTCGGTAAAAATCTCCACCCTATCTCCATACAAGTAATGCCTCCACAACTTAAGTGCAAACACTACTGCTGCTAACTCCAAGTCATGGGTTAGGTAATTCCTCTCATGATCACGAAGTTGGCGTGACGCATAAGCTATTACCTATCCATGCTGCATCAAAACACATCCTAAACCTCTGTCTGAAGCATTACAATATACTGAGAATCCTCCGGTCCCATCTGAAAGCTGAGAATGGGTGCCGTCATCAAGCCTCGCTTCAACTTCTCAAAAGATTCCTGACATTCTGCTGTCCAAGCAAACTGCACATCCTTGCGGGTCAACTGGGTCAATGGCGCAAAAATCTGAGCAAAGTCTGAAACAAATCGCTGGTAATAGCCGGCCAAGCCAAGAAAGCTGCGAATTTCTGTGACTCTGCTGGGTACCGGCCATGTCTCAATGGCCACGATCTTCTGGGGATCCACTTCTATTCCACCTCTGGTAATAATATGACCCAAGTACGAAATGCGATCGAGCCAGAACTCGTATTTACTGAACTTGGCATACAACTGGTGCTCTCTGAGAATCTGGAGGACAACTCTGAGATGCTGCTCATGCTCCGCTTCACTCTTGCTGTAGACCAGGATGTCGTCTATGAACACAATCACAAACTGATCCAAATAAGGCATGAAGATACGATTCATGAGGTCCATGAATACGGTCGACGCATTGCTTGCTCCAAATGGCATAACAAGGAACTCTCAATGTCCATATCTAGATCTGAAAGCTGTCTTCGGGATGTCCTGCTCTCTGACTCTGATCTGATGGTATCCTGACCGTAATTCGATCTTCGAGAATACGGCTGCCCCTTGAGTTGATCAAACAAGTCATCTATCCTCGGGAGAGGGTATCTGTTCTTAATTGTCACTGAGTTCAAGGTACGATAATTACATATAATCTGGACATACCATCCTTCTTTTTTACAAGAAGCATCGGGGCTCACCAAGGTGATCCACTAGCACGAAAGAATCCCTTGGTTCTGAGTTCTTCAATCATCTTGTACAATATCTCTAACTCTGACGGCGCCATCCTGTAGACTCTCTCTACACTGGGGTATTCCTGGGATCAAGTCGATGGTAAACTCGATCTCTCGCTCTGGCGGCATTCCTGGAAGCTCTTCTGGGAAAACATCTGGAAACTCTTCAACTATCCGGGTTAGCTGCACTGCTGCTACTGCCATCCGCAATACTGGAGGAGAAGGTTCAACTTCGCCTTGGGAAAAGGAAAACTCTGGCTCGCCTGGAATGCTAAAAACAACCCTGCCAACATGGCAGTCTATCCGTGCATACTGTTCCTCAACCAATCCATCCCTAAGACCACATCATAATCGGCCATCGAGAATTCTATCAATCTAGCGAGAAATTAACTACTGCTGACTACGATCCGACATGAGAAAAATATTCTATCTACTCCCAAAAGACCATTACCAGTAAGTATATTGAGCCTTACTGATAATGACTCGGGCTCCAGTCCTATCCGTGTCGTGAATCGTGCAGACATGAATGAATGCGATGCACCAGAATCAAATAACGCTGCTGCTGGGAATGAGTTGACGAGAATAGTACCTGCCACTACCTCACATAGTGCCAATCCTTCTTCTCCCATAGTCAAAGCCAACACTTGACCATGTCCTCTGGGTGCGGGTCCCCTCTATTGAAAACCTCTCTGTCTGCTCTGAATCTGGGCTTGGGCTTGTGCATACTGCTGGGGATTCTGCTGCTGAAATGCTTGGGTCTGCGGAGGTAAGGGCCTCAAAAACGGGTACTACTGCTGCTGCTGGACTGGTACGGGGGCTGGTCCCCTAACTGAAGGACTAGAGACGGTTGATGAAGATGAACTCCCCTTGTTCGGGCAGTTCCCAACCCTGTGGTCCGGGACACCACAAACCAAGCACAAACCCTGTGCCCTGCGACACTCTGATACCACATATCCTAGCTTCCCGTAGTGTGAACATCCCCCTGCGGAAGAGTGCTTCTGCTTCTGCTGCTGAGGGTACGTCAGAGTTGAATATTGAACCGAAGTCACTGAGGCCGCCCGCCTCGGAGCTCCAATGGTCAAAGCCCTAGCTGCCGGGGCTGGTACTGAAGACTGATTCATCTGGCTGTAGGATCGCTTTCGACCCCCTGTCCTGTCCACGATCCTCTGGGAGGTATACTCGTGCCTTCTAGCTGCTCTCAATACCGTATCAAAAGTCTGATGCTCAAACTGCTCCACTGCCAATAAAATCTCTAGATGGAGCCCCTGCTGGAACCGCTGGGCTCTGTCGAACTTGGTCGCTACCAAGGTGGGAACAAACCGACTAAGTCTCGAAAACTCGGCCGCATATCCGTCGACCGTCCTGCCCATCTGCTTCAGATTGGTGAACCTCGTCTGTAGATCGTACCGAGCTACAACGTCGAAGTACTTGGTCTGGAATATCTCACGGAACACTGCCCAGGAAATAGGTTCCACTAACCCAACGGCCTGTGCCGCTCACCAGCTGCGGGCTAGATCCAATAACTGTAGGCATACCACGGCCACCTTCTCGTCTTCTGGAGTCCTGGCTACTTCTAGAATGACCTCAGTATCCTGAAGCCATGCATCAGCAGCAATAGCATCTTCGCTGCCATCGAAGAAGGAAGGGTTCAAACGCTTGAAGCTGTTGGCTACCTGGTTCCCTTGATGACCACCTCTGTTCAGAGCATCTTGTACTGCCTGGTGCAATGCATCACCTCGACGATCTTGAGAAGCTAGCAATGTCCTGATGAGACCCACCAAGGTGCCATCATCAGGCTCTGCAGACTGGACTGGCTGAACTGGTGGCTCTTGACCCCCAGTAGGCATGACTCTGGAGGCTACTCCTGAATGCTGGGCTTGATCTCCAGGTTGCTGCTGGTCCACGGGAGGTGCTCCACCTTGCCGATCGATAGGACCAGGAATAATACCACTGAAAAAGACGACATATAGAACAATAAGAAAGGACCATGACAGATCAAAGATACAAACATGTGATCATGTCAAGAATCCAGGGATTTAGAGGATACGAGCAGAGATCAAGGGCGAGTACTGATTGAGACATCTATTCGGTAGACCCTCACATATCTTGATTCACAAGACCTGCATGGGCCACCACTTAAACCATGTAACGCCTCAGAACCAGAATACTGGAGAGCGGGGGCGAACATAGCCAGCTACGTATATTGAAGTACAATCCACCTCGCTATACGGTCACGACTGTCTAGATACATGAGGGTTTAACTACAAGCCATCAGTCTCTTATGGTCGTGAACATGCCTATTATCTCAATCTCAAGCAAGTAATAACAGTTACAAGATATCATAGCACCAAATATACAATAGTAAGGCGTCTCATACATTACATATTTGGATGATCATGAAGCTAGTCATATAAAATGTCAAGACTAGCAAGAGTTTCAGTCATACATGATCAATACTAGGATTTGTCAATCATATTACAGCCCGTAGGCAGACAGTAAGTAAAGATGTAATACGATCTAACACATGCTCGCCGGCTAAACGCCTCAAAAAAATATTTGTACAATAAAGTGAGAGAACAAAAGGAACCCACTCGTTGCCTTGGTTACGCCTGGTGGTCACCATCTTGCTGGAAGGTAGGTAGAACCTCTGGAGCTGCTCCGATATCTGGCCATACAAAACCAGTTGGGTCAGACCCCAGAAAGAGCAAGTGCCACAAAGGAGGCTTCACTTAGGAACTAAAACCAGCATATAATAAATGGATATTAAAGATAATTATATATAAAGAAAACTGATAATAACAGAGCCAACAACAGTAAATTGAGTACGAGGAAACCATTCAGGTAGCCAAGTCGCAACCCTTAAACCAAACAAGGACCGGGGTTGTAACCCTTCACCTGAATAGAAACCCGCCTTAAATTCTTGTTGGTAAAGTAAAACATGACGAGAATGACGTAGGATGCAATAAGACAATAAACGAAGAGAGGACACAGAACTGCTCCGGGATCCAAGTTACAACCCTTAAACCAAACAAGGACCGGAGTTATAACCCTTCGCCTGAACAGAACTTGGCCCCTGATCATTATTGTTACGGTAAGCATAAATAATCATGTTATTGAAGTAACCAGGTACCGAGACAGGACAAGACTTAGACTCCATCCAACATTCACGGCCAAGCAAATAAGTACGGCTTGATACTTTAACTAACTAGGGTTATCACAGGCCTAGTTACTAGCAAGATGCAATGAGATTATTCCAACAGCCACATGCCCTGCAGACCATCCAGGTTATCCAGGTCGAATATCCGTTCATGAAGGGTGCAACACACGACAGTGTGCTGGAAATGTGCCCTACTCGTCGGCAGGCTACAAGTCCACTTGCGCGCCCAGATAACGGGATTGCCTGTAGCTGGAAAATCTCTTCATGACTACTGGGTTATTCTAGTTATTAGCCTTAGTCAATTTAAGTAGGTACCCCTGACCGTGGTACTCAGGGGTCCCTATCCTAAACATGATGCAAGACAATACTGGTTCATTTGTACAAACACAATCGCCCACGGTATCTAGGCCAATCATTCTTGTCATGTCATGCTAGCCGTCGCAACAGCTATTCGAGGTATATCATGACAGGTTTAATTATCAAGATTACTTATCATGTCAAGAGTGCGTCACGACGGACCACCATCGTGTTCATGGATCATGTGCATAATTTATATGGTACAAGCATTCTATCAAGGGACCCAAGCTACACAGAGGGTCAAAAAATATGAGCATAATTGTAACATTCTAATATAATAATAATAATAATAATAAAAGAGGACAAGGGCTATGGTAAGAGCCATGCGGCTAAGGAAAACAAGCTCATGCGGCTAGGAAAGGAAAGGGGCTTATGCGGCCAAGGAAAAGAGCTCATGCGGCTCGGAGAAAATGGGTTCATGCGGCTCGGAAGAGCGGGACGCATGCGGCTGGAATGGAACGGGGTACATGCGGCAATGACCGCCTATACGACAAGGAAGGGAATGGCTCATGCGGCCAGGGACAAGTGGGTTCATGCGGCTGAAGGAAGCGAGCATATACGACAGTGGGGAAATGGGTTCATGCGGCTCGGGAAATCCCAGGAGTTCATGCGGCTGAAAAATACGGGTTCATGCGGCTGAAGGCAACAAGCCATCCGGCAATGGGCCAAGGATAGCTACGCGGCCAAGGCCAACCAAGCTATGCGGCCAGGAGCGCCTACGCGGTCGAAACTGCCATACGGCTAAGACTGCCATGCGGCCAGGAAAAACTTGTCGTATGAAAAAGCCATGCGGCTAGCACTGTTCTTCTTCTCCACTGTCCCGAGAAGGAGAACCATGGCATCCATGGCTTCCAAGCTCCACTAAACCTTCATTTAGGGTCAAAATCCAGACTTTCATAGATCAAAATAGGGCAGAAAAAAATTTCCTACAACATGGAACCATTAAATCTTGAACATAACAAGGTTAGATAGATCAAAACCCAAGAAATCCAAAAATGCAACAAGCTTAGATCTACACAAATTGAACCATGAAAATTAAAAATGCTAAGTATTAAAGTGTCTTAGAATCTCGTGAGGAAGACAAGGGAACAATAAAACTTGAGTTCCTCGATGAAGCAAGATGCACTTGCCTAAGCTCTCCCACTCTCTCTGGTAGGTGAAGAGTAATGGTGAGGAAGAAGAAGAGTAAATGAGGAGAGAGAAAGGGGTTGGGATATGAATGATGATGGTGGTGGTAGGTAGGGGTTTTCTCTTGGTTCATGATGAACCCAAAGCAAACCAAACCTAGCCAAACCAAACCAAGATAAACCATAGCCGATGAAATACTAAAATAACAATGCAATGAGACATGCAAAATACGTACACGTATACCAGAATACGTAATACGAACTATGGTCGTTACAACTCTACCCACCTTAAAAGAATTCTGTCCTCAGAATTTAATTAAGAGGTTAGAGAGGCAAGGTCAAGCTATACTAATTACAGACAAGCTATAACAAGGCAATCGATCAAGCAATCATTCATTCAAGCAAAGAACTGAGAGCATAAGGCATAAGGAAGATATTATACCTTATGAGTCAAATAGGTCGGGATATCGCGATCGGATATCATCTTCACGCTCCCATGTTGACTCACCCAAAGAGTGATGACCCCAAGCAACACGGACTAACTTAATAGTCTTGTTCTTGAGTATCTTCTCTCTCCGGTCCAATATAGGCACGGGCCTCTCCTCATACGAAAGGTTGGTACCAACAACCAATTTCGAATGATCCAGGATATAGCTCCGGTCCGGGATGTACCGTCGTAGTTGGGATACATGGAATACGTCATGTACCTCACGTAACGACGGCGAAAGAGCGAGACGATAGGACACATCACCTACTCGCTCCAGAATATCGAACGGCCCTATATACCTAGGACTAAGCTTTTCCCGTACGCCGAAACGAATGACGCCACGATTAGGCGAATTCTTCAGGAATACATGGTCGCTGACAGAAAACTCAAGGGGGCGCCGATGAGAATCGGCCCAATGACGCTGGCGATCTTGCGCTATGCGAAGATGATCTCTGACTCTTCTGACCACCTCAACTGTCTGAGTAATCATTTTCGGGCCAAGCATTTGCCTTTCTCCAATATCATCCCATGCTAGCGGGGATCTGCACTTCTTACCATATAGTGTCTCGAATGGTGCCATCTGGATACTGGCCTGGAAACTGTTATTGTACGAGAGCTCCACCAGGTGCAGGTGATCTTTCCACGAACCATCGAAGTCGTGTGTACAAGATCTCAACATATCTTCCAAGGTTCGTATGGTACGCTCTGACTAACCATCTGTCTGCGGATGATAAGCTGAGCTGAACTGGAGGTGAGTTTCCAAACTCTCTTGCAGACTATGCCAAAAGTGCGACGTAAATCTTGAATCTCTGTCCGAGGTGATACTGACTGGTACACCGTGAAATCTGACAATCTGCCTGAGGTACATCTCTGCTAGCTGAGCCGTCGACTGACCAACTCTGAATACGAACTATAGTCGTTACACGAGTTTAGGCCAAAAGGCGTAAGCATATAATGAGGGATGCCATGTACACCAAAGGAGGATGCTCAATGAAATACGCCAAGCCAGAAGAGTACGCCTAATACGCGTAAAGGAAATTCATACGTGAGGGAAGTTTACGCGTGAAAGAATAAAGCTTATGCATAAAGGAGTACGCTCAATGAAATACGCCAATCCAGAAGAGTACGCGTAAAGAATAATGTTACGCGTGGAGGAAATAACGATATGCCTGAACTTGTACGCGTAAAGAGTTAATGTTTACGCATGAATGAATACGCATAAATTATAATGTTACGCGTGAAACATTGTACACGTAAAGAGTAACATTACGCGTAAAGGAATACGCGTAAAAAAAGTAGGAAATCATGTTACGCGTAAATTAGTACGCGTAAAAGAATAACATTGCGCATAAACTTGTATGCGTAAAGAATAGCATTGCACGTAAAGGATGAACATTACGCGTGAAGCTGGTTCGCGTAAAGAATTAAAGTTTACACACGAAACTTGTACGCGTAATTGAAATAACGTAAAGAAATGATGTTACGCATGAATGAATACGCGTAAAGAAAATAGCATTACGCGTAAAACATTGCACGCATAAAGAAAACACGCCAAGCCAGAATAGACTTGCGTAATCTAGATTCACGCTGACACGAGTGATCGTGGGCGTAGAGCTTGATATTACGCGGGCACGTATAAGCGTGGGCATAGAGAACCTTCAGAACTCTAAATTCCGTAGAACCTTCAATCGAAGCCAAAAATGGGACTTCCAGAGATCAAAATGGGGTATAACACAAATCTCAACAACCTGGAATGCTCAAAATTTGGAAATAAGGAAGTTTGGTAGATCAAACCCACCAAAATCCGAAAATAGCAGATTTTTAGATCGACAAAAATAAAACTTTCAAAATAGAAAATATCAAGTTCTAAACTATCTTAGAATCGTGAGAGGAAGATAAATGAACCATAAAAATGGGTTCTCATGTGGAAGCAAGATGCACTTGCCTAAGCTTTTGGTAGGTGGAGAGTGTTATGAGGAAGAAGAGTAAATAAAAATGAATGAAGTAATGAAGAGAGAGAAAGGGTTAGGCTTTAAATGGAGATGATGGTAGGTAGGGGGTTGGCTGGGTTCATGATGAACCATCCTAAACCAAAAAAAACCAACCCAAGTCGAACCTAAGGCAAAGCAAAAGCAGAAAATAAAATACAAAAAAAATAATTAGCATGAAATTAAAAGAATTAAATACAGAATAATGAATGATAAATATTAAATAAATACATTCAAGCAGTACACGTATTAAAATACGCATTCTGGAAACTGGAGTGACACAGCCGCATGGATGGGTCCCCATCGACCCTTTCGCATAGATGGCACCCCATCGACCCAGCCGCATGGATGGGTCCCCATTGACCCTGTCGCATAGATGGCACCCCATCGACCCAGCCGCATAGATGGGTCCCCATCGACCATGTCGCATAGATGGCACCCCATCGACCCAGCCGCATAGATGGGTCCCCATCGACCCTGTCGCATAGATGGCACCCCATCGACCCTGCCACATGGATGGGTTCCCATCGACCCCGCCACATGGATGGCACCCCATCGACCTTGTCGCATAGATGGCACCCCATCGACCCTGCCGCATGGATGGGTCCCCATCGACCTTGTCGCATGGGTGGGTGCCCATCGACCCTGTCGCATGGATGGGTACCCATCCACTGCCGCATGAGCCCCCATTCACCCTTGGCCATATAGTGTCTATTTTGGTTGTTTTTTTTGCCCTATTTGGCTGATTTGTGGTCAGAATCTCTTCCAACTTTCAACCTAGAAGTTGTAGATCTTTTCCTTGGCTTCAAGAATATGTTACTAGCTATTTTTATGCATGTTTCTTTTAATCTTGATAGTGGCCTGTTAAGACGCACTCTTAACAAGTAACAAGTAGCAGGACATGATAGTGATCCGTCGTGGTGCACTCTTGACAAGCAACCTTGACATGATAATTCTTGATGGTGGTCCATCGTGACGCACTCTTGATATGACAAGTAATCTTGATAGTGGCCCGTCGTGGTGCACTCTTGACAAGTAATCTTGATAAGTAAGTCTAACATGTAATCTTGAATGCTGTTGTGACGGCTATCTCGACATGCTAAGTAAACTTTCATCATGACACCGTGGGTGATCGTATTGAATGTGCTTGTATAAGCTACCAGTCTTGTCTCGCATCATGTCTAGGACTTGTGTCCCTGGTTACCACGGTCAAAGATTCTGTCATGATCCGCACCCACTGTGAGGGTACGAGTACGTAACAACGCCCAGCCTACGCCACAGTGTCGGCGGTAGAACGCTGTTCTAGGTCGCTATCTAACCAACAACTCATGCAATTATATAATGTACTTGTCAAAATCTCAACTCCGAACGGAGGACAAGTATAGATATAATGTAATCTCAATCACAGTCTAAGCACGATATGATAACACAGAAGATAATAACTAAGACTAAATACAACAATAAAACTAACTACTAAAATAACATAATCTCCAACAATCTCAAAACATCATATCTCAATTTATTTACAACTCAAGTTCTAAAACATGAAATCTAAACCAAGTCACTAGCTAGTCTCCCGATCACTCCTGAGTGTCAGGGCCAAAGGTAGCTAAGCCGTATCCTGGTCCACAATATGTAGGGCATGTGTCCTCAGGGCAATCATCTGTAAAATTTTCAACAGGTCCAGTCAGGACAGGAACGAGTACAACTCATCAAGAAAACCCAAGTAATGATAGAGAACTATAAAGCAGTTATAAACAGTTTTATTGATGAATATGGCAGTTTATATTTAGGTGATAGTATAGAGCAGCAGTAAGATACAAGGAAAGTAAAGTAACTAAAACAAGAGAAGAATGATGGCAATGAAGACTGTAAAATAAATCTAGCTGAACTAAAGTAACATAATAAGTCCAGACAGTAAATGCAAAATAAGTGTAAAACTACTATAAGTCCAGTACGAGATGAATCTAATACAAGATGAATCCAGTACAAGATGATTCTAGGTAGTGATCAAGAATCCAGGTGAGCCCAGCTATTCTAACAG
Source organism: Iris pallida (assembly GCA_029216955.1). Lineage (NCBI taxonomy): Eukaryota > Viridiplantae > Streptophyta > Magnoliopsida > Asparagales > Iridaceae > Iris > Iris pallida. Next base: position 908,138 of record JANAVB010012596.1, read on the forward strand.
TGTGTTTTAAAATACCGAGATTGATATGTAAACGGCTGTAGGTAATCAGGCACATCTCTCACTGATCAGGCGAGAGATGGCTATGCTTCCAGTAGATTCCAGTTGGGAGATTCCAGATTTGGGATATGTCTATATGTCTTACTCAATATTTCCCCGCCCCGCAATACAAATGAATCCAAAATTCGACACGAGAATCGAGATGAGTCCAGCCAAAATATGATGATTCCAGAAATAGATTCCGGAATGATTCTAGTGATTCCAGTAATAGAGGCCAGATAAGTATTGTATGTGTGTCGCATACATGAATCCAAAAATATCCATACGTATTGTAACAGAGAATCACATAAAACTAACTATAACTGAAGTACAGTAATTGACAATTAAATGAGAGAACTATCAGAGAATGTACTCGCCTGATACCCTTAAAAGAGTATTATAATGTCAGATGTCTGCACCAGAGTCACAATGTCCTAAATAGAGCAGTACAGGTTATAATGTGTTTAAAATAAGACAAATGATGTTTATGATGCAATCTACATAATTTCTAAGCCAATCTAGGTCAAAGTCAAACTTGGTCAACTCTACAGTCAAACTAGATGAACTTAAGTCATACTGGGTCACAAGAAGTCAAACAAGGTCAAACTAGTCAAGGTTAGTCTAATCTAGGTTAAAGTTAGACTAACTATGGTTTTGGTCAAACATAGACTAGTCAACAAGGTAATTAGGTCAATCTTGACTAATGGTCAACTTCTAGTCAATCTAGAATCAAATCTTGGTCATAGGTTAACTATCTAATCAACTCTACCTATACCATATCACACAATTAAGGATATAACACATTACCCATATCATATACATATATATATATATATATATATATATATATATATATATATATATATATATATATATATATATATATATATATATATCCCAAACTAATTTACACTACACAACCTATATAGGGTACTTACCATATCCTAAGTATCATCTATGTATACAAGGACTACATATATACAAGGCTAATCAAGCATATGGATTGGCTAACTTATATGAGAACTGGACACCATAACATATACCCCTAAATGAAACTCTCCCTCTAGACACCCATACTCTTCACTCTCAACACTCTCAACACACAAGCCAAACAATTACTCAATCCTCTCACACTCACAATCTCAAGACACAACCTACTTCCCTCAAACCCACTCTACACACATATAGCTAAATAGGGCACATATATATAGGCTTATAGGGACTAATTTTGGACTGTGTTGGCTGTCATTGGGGTCAGGTTTAGGACAGGTAAGGGGTTGGTTTGAGTGACTGTTTTAGGTGTCTTGTAGGCTGAATTGGAGGGCTATATAGTAGACTGTTTTGGAAGGGCTAAGGGCTGATATGCACTGGTTTGGGATTGTCCAAATAGCTGAACTCTAAGGCCAATTAAGGACTGGTTTAGGACTGCTACTATGCTGATTTTAGGGGGACTGTTTGAGGCTATTAGGACAGGTATTAGTTGGTTTGGAGGGCTGCTATTTAGGACAGGTTATAGGTGGTTAAGGGACTGAACAAATGGGGAAAATCTGAATGAAAGAGGGAAATCTGAGAAGCTATTGTTCATGGACAGTTCTATAAGTCCAAGTGGACTGAATGCAATAATATAGGGGCTGAGATCTGCAGGCATTGCAAATGACAGTTAACTCAAGACTCCCCAACCACATACAAAATCCCATTTAACAATTGGGTCATAATTTCTAACACAACACAAACCAACACTCTAGTAATAGCTAACACAAGTATTCATGAATCAATCATGAAATTGAACATCAACTCAGATATGTATGAACTTATTTTGAAATTGAATTGAATCCTTGAAAACACAAAAGAAATAGTAAACTAAAACAGTGTCAAAATTTAGTTTGTGACAGTGTATCAAATCAGTGTGTGTGTGTGTGTGTGTGTGAATTCTCAGGACAGTATGTGTGTAGCATGGTATGGTATGTAGGTGGCAGGAACCAATCTCAGGAATTCAGTCCAAATATCAGTGTGCACATGTACGGGAAAACAGAGAATTGGGGTTCCATTGCTGTCAGTTCCATTGCAAGAATATCAAGTGACAGTTCATGGATCAGTCTAATCCTAATTTGAAAACCCAAACAATCTCATGAAATCAGGAATTTAAGTTCAACTGACATTCCATGTCAGTGAACATGCATCGGTTGACTGTTGGACAGCCCAATCCCACATTCAAATTCCATAACTCCCGACCACAACCTAATCTAACATGCTAATCCCACTTAGCATTAACTAATACACATATGGATGAATTAATCTAGTGATTAACATCAATAAAAACAATTTAAAATAACTTAAAAATTCAGGAATGGAAAACAGTGAACCCGTATCAGTGCAATAGGGGAAATTAATAATTCGAAACTGAAATCGTATAAAAAAATACAAACTAGTGGTTGGTAAACAACAAACACATATGCACGTATCCCCAGGAATATACTCGTGTCCAAACATTTAGATACGAGGTGTCCAATCATAAAAAACACACACAGACACGTACGAGCACACCAAGTGTCGTGCAAGCGTGTCACGGAGTCGTATGCATGACACACGACACGTGACACGTCGTGCTCGTGTCCAGACACTCGCCAGGGGTAGGGGTACGTGTCAAATAGCCTGCCCCGTGCCAACGTGTCCCCGTGTCGTGTCAAAACATGCGTATCAGTAACCAATTTCACGCGTGCACAGCACGCACGGCCAGTACGGCCAGTGCGAGTGAGATTTCTCACTGATCACTCAACGAAACCCGACCAAATTTTGTGAGCGTCGTGTCAGACACTAGGCACACGTGTCCACAAAATTTTGTGACCTGAGTCGCGTGTCGTGTCCGCAATGGCACCCGAGCAGCAGGGCAGCGCACCGGGGCCTCGTGCACGCGTGTGTGTCTAAATTTCGACACGAACGTGTCCAGAAATGTGCTCAGTAGGACACGAAATAAATAAACACATATAAAACAATATTTCCATTCAAATAGTTTTCAAAAACAATATAAAAATTTCCTTTGAGGCATTTCAACAAACACATGAATACATAGACCGATACGTGTCCAATACGGACACCAAACGGACACGAAATCGACCCAAATTTCGGAGACAGCTAGGGGACTCCTAAACCTAGCCTAATATGCAAAGAAATCAAAAATTTAACATAATTAGAGGTGTTTTACCTATGGATGCAAATAGCAAGAAAAAGCTCCAATTGGGGGGTTCCTCCTTGCTAGCAAAATACTCCCAAATTGTCCCAAAGCTGGGATTAAACTCCATAATCAAAAAATAGGAGAGTATTAGGTTCTAATGCAAGAAACTAGGATTAAAAAGGAATTAAAATGGATTTATGGAGATTTTTAGAAGGGGGACAATACCTCTTTTTTCCAATGTGTTGAAATAATAAAAAAGAGGCAAGCCCTAATGAATAAGTATTTATATAGGGTGGGAATCCCTATGTGGCTGGTCACTTAGGGTTTGGTTAGGATTAGGGCTTCTAGTTATGGGCCATGGGCCAAGTCATGATCAATAAAATTATTAAGCCATAAGTCATTTCATGAAACCACAAGCCATGACTTAAATTCACTAAACCAAATCCCATCATTCTAAAACTATTCTCTAATGACTAAAATAGGTTAACTCAAGTTAGACTAGGGTTACCATAGCTAGGGTTAGGTTCTAGGCTAGTCCACTAGGTCTCAACAAGTCAAAGTCAAACTAGAATTTACCAATTTAATAATCAATCAAATAATTCAAATAAGTCCAAAATGACCAAATTACCCCTAGGCTAAAAATGATAATTAAATATCCTAATGACATGGTTAGGTTCTAGGTCAGACAGTCTCTCAAGTTACACTAGCAAGACCTCAAAATCACAAGCCATGACTTAAAACAGTTTTAATTTGATTAAAATCACCAAAAATTATAATGTGAAATAAATATCAATAAATAATAATTATAATTACAAAATTTCAAAATTACCCTCATCTGGAAAACTGGATGTTACAGATTCATACTGAATCGGACTAGGTTAATGACTAGATTGATCAAGTAACTCATATAGAGAGGTATTCCGGCTACAAGCAATCCCGTTATCTGGGTGCCTTCTCTGATGGACTTGTAGCCTGCCGACGAGTAGGGCACATTTCCAGCTCACTGTCATGTGGGGCACTTCATGAAATGATTGCTACGCACACTGTCATGTGTTGCACTCAAGTCACCTAACAAGTCATGATAACTCTTAGCATGAACCTTGCGTCTGGATAACCTGGATAGTCTGCAGGGCATGTGGCCATAGGGATACCTCATTTCATCTTGCTAGTAACTAGGCTTGTGATAACCCTAGTTAGTTTAAGTATCAAGCTGTACTCTTACTTGGCCGTGAATGTTGGATGGAGTCCCATCTTGTCTAGTCTTGCCTAGATCTAGTACATGGCTATCTCAGGACATGCTTGTGTATGCTTTACTTTATCGATAATTGGTTAGAGACTAAGTTCTGTTCTGGTGAAGGATTACAACCCCGGTCCTTGTTTGGTTTACGGGTTGTAACTTGGTTACCGGAATAGTCCTTTAGTTATCTTATCGTTTATCACCCTGTTGTTTGACATTAAAATCATTTGATTGCAAATTTCAATACAAACAGAACAGTGTTACAATATAGGACTTAGATATAGTCCTAGGAGTGCACTTTTGTTTATCTGGGTTCCTTGTGCCGATGGAGCGAGTGGTAATACGTTGACTCCGTTGACGATCTGACGACGTGTCACGACCCGCACCCTGTGTAGGGGCACGAGAAGTGGGTACGTCCAGCCTACGCCGCAGTATCGGCGGTAGAACGCTGTCCTAGGTTGCTAACTAATCTCATGCAGTGTATATAATGTACTTGCCAAGAACTCAACTCCGAAGGGAGGACAAGTAAAAGATATGATATACTCAATCACCGTCTAAGCACGATAAGATAACACAGAAATTTAGATACCAACTAACAACAACAGAAATTAAACTACTAAAATAATAACAACAATATCTCAAACAAACTCTAATACAACTTGATATCTCAAGTTTAATACAACAAGCTCAAAACATGAAAGCTAAGTAAGTCTACTAGCTAAGCTCCTGAATCACTCCTGAGAGTCGGAACCAAAGGTAGCTAATCCCTCGCCAGGTCCATGGTAAGTAGGGCATGTGTCGTCAGGAGTATCATCTGTAATATTTTCAACAGGTCCAATCAGGACAGGAACGAGCACATCTCATCTAGAAATTCCAAGTAAATGACAAAGACTATAAAGCAGTTTTTAGACAGTTATACAGATGAGCATGGCAGTTTTATACAGGTAAAGATGTAGAGAAACAGTGAGGGTACAAGGAAAGTAAAGTAACTAACAAGAGAAGAAATCATGGCAAAGAAGACTGTAGTAAACTAGCTGAACTAGAATAACATGGTATAAGTCCAGACAGTATAAAATGTAATCCCAGTGTGAGTCCAGTCCATATAATCCAATACTAGATGATTCCAGTACAAGATGAGTCCAGTAAAAATGAGTCCAGAAGTGATCCATGATTCCAGGGTAAGTCCAGACTATACTCTAACAGTGTGTTTTAAAATACTGAGATCAACATGTAAACGGCTAGGGGTAATCAGGCACATCGCACACTCGGCCAAGTGTGGGATGGCTAGCATTCCAGAATAGTTCCAAGGGAGGTGGTTCCAGATTTTAGGTATGTTCACATGTCTACTCAAGTATTTCCCCGCCCACAAATGAATCCATAATCCAACACTACGACCAGTATGAGTCCAGCCAATGATTCCAGAAATGATTCCAGTAGGGTGATGCCAGTAGTGATTCCAGTAGGTGGTTCCAGTAGTGGTTCCAGAAATAGAGGCCAGACATGAATAAATGAGTGTCGCATGAAATGGATCCAGCAATACTAATCGTGTTTGTACAGAGAATCATATATAGCTATCTAGAACTGAAATACAGTAAATGACAAGTAATGAAAGAACTATCAGAGAATGTACTCGCCTGACACTCTGGAAGAGTAGTGTAATATCAGATGTCTGTACCAGGGTCACAATGTCCTAAAATAGAGTAATACAGTTATGACATGTCCAAAATGAAGGTAAATGAAATCTTCAATGCAATCTATATGAATTCTAAGCCAATCTAGGTCAAAGTCAAACTTGGTCAACTCTACAGTCAAACTAAGTCAAATCAAGTCATATTAGGTCACAGGGAATCAAACTAAGTCAAATAGAGTCAAACAAGGTCAAATAAGTCAAGGTTAGTCAAATCTAGGTTAAAGTCAACTCCTGGTCAACACTCTAATCAAACTAGTTAATTACTAGTCAACATGATCAATCTGGGTCAAGTCTAAGTCAAACTTAGACCAACTAAGGTATTGGTCAAACAAAGACTAGTCAGTCAGGTAATTAAGTCAAACAAAGACTAGTCAACAAGGTGATTAGGTCAAACATGGTCAAACTAGTTTAAACTAGTCATTCTATGTTAATCCTAGTCAATTCTAGGTCAAAGTTGACCTATAGTTGACTTTGGTCAACAAGGGTCAACTTGCCAGTCAACCTAGGTCTACTAGTCCTAATGGTCAACTCTAACTCACTAACCATGGGCCATAGGCTAGTAACTTTAGACTATAGACTAAGACATCAAGTCTATATACATATATATATCTAATATATAGTCAACCATATATATATAATACCATAATCTATATTTATACATATATATATCCCATTCACATATATATAATACCCTTATATATATAACATATATATATATATATATATATATATATATATATATCACTATATAACTCATATACATATAGGTAGAGAGAGAGAGGGAAGGAGAGAGAAACAGAAAACAGGGGGGGTTAGAGGCTGACACAGGGGGGTGTGTTTCCAGTTTCAGGAAACTGGAAACCACACACACACACAACATAACACACACTACTACACCTATATATACACATGTGTATATACATATGTACACATACCCTAAAATCCTCAAAATCCACCCACACACACAAATACATATACAACATGTTAACCTAATAATAACATAGCATTATATGCAAAAATCATCATAAAAATACAATCAAAATTCATTTTTGCAAAATCTGGGAAAATTACAGGAACTGGAAATAGGACAGCAAACCTAGATCTTAGGTTAACCCAAACACCAACTAAACCGAGCTAAGACAACCTAATCTTGGTTGGTAATTGAAGCCCCTAGGTTAGTCTAGGATCCTAGTGGCCTGACACGGTGTCACGACACGACACGGCGTGTCCACGACGTTTCAAAGTCGCTCGGGTAAACGAGAATACACTGATACACTGTGTATCAGTGAAAAACCTAAGTCGATCTAGGACACGACACGACGCGACACAGGCCTCGTGCTCGTGCCCCAAGGTGCGCCTAGGGTTGGGCTTCGTGTCCATGGCCCTGATACGCGTCCACGTGTCGTGTAGAGTGGACACGACACGCATATCAGGAGCCCTAAAATACGTGTTTTAGACCGCGTGTCAGTGATTTCGCGTGTCTCGTATTCGCGACACGGGACACGTGACACCACGTGGTTGTGTCCAATGTGTTCGCCTATGGATAGGCTTCGTGCTCGTGTCAGTACGAAGTGTCCTTGTGTCGTGTAGAGTGGACACGACACGCTCAAAGTCAAGTGTCTGTGTGTGCGTGCACTGTCAGTGCACGACCAGTGCACGTGTCCGTGCTCTCTCGACACGACACCAACGTGTCTCAAACTCGAGGGGGGGCATGACAGAGGTTGCCCCCTCCTCTGTGTAAATTTTCACGTGTCCACGTGTCCCACAGTGTCCGTGCTAGGTGTCGGGTAGCAGGGGAGCGTGCACAGCGTCGTGCAGCGAGGACAGGGCCTCGTGGACACGACACACGCATCAATACGTGTCGTGCTCGTGTCAGGGGGTAGCCTAGGTCTAGGACTAGGGATTAGGCATGACACTTTGTGTCCACGTCGTGTCTAGACACGACACGAAGTGTCGAACAGTGAGGTTTCAGGGACAGTGCACAGTGTGTGCACAGTGTGTCTGTGCACTGTGAAAACCGTGGGTTCGTGTCCAATTTGGACACGGACACAACCCTAAAATGAGGTCAGTGAATTAGGGTTAGGGTTAGCAAGGTCTAGGCTAGGTTTTTGGTTAAAAAGATTTAGAAAACAGTGAGTAAATATTAATGTGACAGTGTGCAAAATCAGTGAACATAATTAGGGTTTATATGTAGGATACGTGTCCGATACGACACCAAACAATTCCTAAATTTCACCAAACCCTACCCACAACTATATTATGACTATATGCATGCAATAATGAAGAAAAACCAGTAAAATAACTAGGTTTAGATATATTTACCTCTATGTGTGCAAGATCTTGAATTTTCACTAAATGAGGGTGATTAGCCTCAAAGCCCAACTTGTCCTTCCTTGGTGAAACTTGAGTAGCTCACTTCCCTAGGCTCCCTTAGATTGTAGGTGACCTAATGGAGAAAACTAGAGGTTCAAAGCTTGAGAAATGAGGAAGTTATGGCTAAATGAGTGGAAGGGTTTCTAGGTTTTTCTTGTGAATTGGTTTTTCATGAAACCATGGGAATGATTCTAAGTGCTAACTATATAGGAGAGAGGGGGGCAAGGGGGCTGTCATGGGATGTCTTGGCCGGCCACAAGCATGGGGGGGGGGGTTTCAAAGCTTGCTTCTAGGTTAAGGCAAAGACTTTGGTAAAGGTTTAAGATATTTTGCATAAATCAAGCAAAATATCAATAAGTAAATATCTAGATATTTGTATAGCTTTGACCCAATGATAATATCCAATCCCTAGTCATTCTAGGTTAGGGACTAACCTCTAGATTAGGGTAACTAGGTTAGGGATTATCAAGTCACTAATCAAAAGTCCATGAATAGTAAAATCTCACTAATCCTACTTAATTCCTAGAAAATTACCAAAATACCCCTTAGGCTAAAATCACTAAAATGACATTCTAAGCCTATGGTCAAGTTCTTATGGTCATGGCAACTTCTAGGTTAGAGAAAACTAGGGTTTGCACTAAGTTATACTAACCAAAATCACGAAGTCATAAGTCATGACTTGGCATGACTTAGAAGATGGTTTAACTTAACTAAATTCACCAGAAAATCACACCATGACTAAAATACCACTAATAAATAATAAAAATAATAAATTTTCAAAAATCCCCAATTTCAGAAAACAGGGTGTTACAAGTCTACCCACCTTAAAATAATTTCGTCCTCGAAATTTAGATGGTCGTACTCCTTCTAGGTCAAACCTCCAATAATCAAGGACGAAGCCACTACCTAGGCAACATACAAGGTCAACAAGCAAATATGGGTAGTAGACCTATACTGGGTCATGTCCAAAAATTGGCTGGCAGTTTTAGGTCATAAGGTGTCCTCAATTCAAATCGAAATCAAGTAACTCCATGGGGTAAATCAGGATGGAGCCTTGGGTCAGAAAAATCGTACTAAGCAATGAAGCACACAATGGTATGCCTGAATGGGATACTAAGGTCATGGGTGTAGTATGTCATGTCTTGGTTACGTATGTGAAGTCAGTTTTGAGAAAACAACTAATCTTGTGCTCCAAATTTAAAAGTCATGGTAATGTGCCTACGATGATCATAATTAGAGTGGGAATGGTCAATGGCCTAAATTCAAACCAGAAGTTGTGATGCAATAGTAGTACCAGGGGAACAGGTTAAATGGAACAGTCTGTGGTCTCATCTAGGTGCACTAGTCATTCTAGATCAATACTGTCCTATGGTATCAAAACGTACAAGCAATCTAAAGTGTCCTAATTGGGAAGATAAGAAAACAACAATCATGAAGGCTATAGGGTCGTCTACCATCCTATATGAAAATAGGTCATTAACAAGTGAAAAATCATTAAAGTTATCCTTCCATAAAAAGAAAATTGAAAGTTTAGGTACAAACAATCACAAATAGATTTTTGTCTTGACACGATCTAAGTTGATCAATTTCAGGATAAATCGAGATTGGGCAAGATGGGAAATCAATGAAATCAAGTATGAGCACGAACATCCAATGATGAAGATCCAGGTCATGATTAAATTTAATCCAACTGGATATGAATACGAGGTTCATAGGCGATAAAATAATTCCAAGGAGAATTGTCAAGGCTGTTGCGGATAAGATTCTAAGGCAAGTTTAACTATGTCTTCATCCACGTAGATTAATATATAAAAAAAACGAACCAAAACGCAATAGGTTGATCAGACCATCATGCGCCGGTTCTGATTAGATAATATGTTAGTGGGTGTATACCCAATAAAATATATCATGATCAAGCTCGAAAAGGTTAAGCTTGTAAAACTTAAGGATAAATTTATAGCATAAGATATAAGTAAGGATGAAAATGATGAAAGAAGATACATAGTCCAAGATCCTTAACCAATCGGGTCAAGTATTCAAAGTAAGGTACAAGGATGATAGTATCAAGAAGGACAATATGAAATACATTTATACAGATTTGAACAAAAGTCAGTAGATTCAAATCCTTGGAAATTTCCTAGTTGTGATTGAGTATCCTCTCTCTAAGCCTATTATCAAATCCTATCACAGGCTGTAGTGATACTCTAGTTCGAATACCACTACATAAACTCGAGACCTGCATGGGCCACCACTAAAAACGTGTCACGACCCGCACCCTGTGTAGGGGCACGAGAAGTGGGTACGTCCAGCCTACGCCGCAGTATCGGCGGTAGAACGCTGTCCTAGGTTGCTAACTAATCTCATGCAGTGTATATAATGTACTTGCCAAGAACTCAACTCCGAAGGGAGGACAAGTAAAAGATATGATATACTCAATCACCGTCTAAGCACGATAAGATAACACAGAAATTTAGATACCAACTAACAACAACAGAAATTAAACTACTAAAATAATAACAACAATATCTCAAACAAACTCTAATACAACTTGATATCTCAAGTTTAATACAACAAGCTCAAAACATGAAAGCTAAGTAAGTCTACTAGCTAAGCTCCTGAATCACTCCTGAGAGTCGGAACCAAAGGTAGCTAATCCCTCGCCAGGTCCATGGTAAGTAGGGCATGTGTCGTCAGGAGTATCATCTGTAATATTTTCAACAGGTCCAATCAGGACAGGAACGAGCACATCTCATCTAGAAATCCCAAGTAAATGACAAAGACTATAAAGCAGTTTTTAGACAGTTATACAGATGAGCATGGCAGTTTTATACAGGTAAAGATGTAGAGAAACAGTGAGGGTACAAGGAAAGTAAAGTAACTAACAAGAGAAGAAATCATGGCAAAGAAGACTGTAGTAAACTAGCTGAACTAGAATAACATGGTATAAGTCCAGACAGTATAAAATGTAATCCCAGTGTGAGTCCAGTCCATATAATCCAATACTAGATGATTCTAGTACAAGATGAGTCCAGTAAAAATGAGTCCAGAAGTGATCCATGATTCCAGGGTAAGTCCAGACTATACTCTAACAGTGTGTTTTAAAATACTGAGATCAACATGTAAACGGCTAGGGGTAATCAGGCACATCGCACACTCGGCCAAGTGTGGGATGGCTAGCATTCCAGAATAGTTCCAAGGGAGGTGGTTCCAGATTTTAGGTATGTTCACATGTCTACTCAAGTATTTCCCCGCCCACAAATGAATCCATAATCCAACACTACGACCAGTATGAGTCCAGCCAATGATTCCAGAAATGATTCCAGTAGGGTGATGCCAGTAGTGATTCCAGTAGGTGGTTCCAGTAGTGGTTCCAGAAATAGAGGCCAGACATGAATAAATGAGTGTCGCATGAAATAGATCCAGCAATACTAATCGTGTTTGTACAGAGAATCATATATAGCTATCTAGAACTGAAATACAGTAAATGACAAGTAATGAAAGAACTATCAGAGAATGTACTCGCCTGACACTCTGGAAGAGTAGTGTAATATCAGATGTCTGTACCAGGGTCACAATGTCCTAAAATAGAGTAATACAGTTATGACATGTCCAAAATGAAGGTAAATGAAATCTTCAATGCAATCTATATGAATTCTAAGCCAATCTAGGTCAAAGTCAAACTTGGTCAACTCTACAGTCAAACTAAGTCAAATCAAGTCATATTAGGTCACAGGGAATCAAACTAAGTCAAATAGAGTCAAACAAGGTCAAATAAGTCAAGGTTAGTCAAATCTAGGTTAAAGTCAACTCCTGGTCAACACTCTAATCAAACTAGTTAATTACTAGTCAACATGATCAATCTGGGTCAAGTCTAAGTCAAACTTAGACCAACTAAGGTATTGGTCAAACAAAGACTAGTCAGTCAGGTAATTAAGTCAAACAAAGACTAGTCAACAAGGTGATTAGGTCAAACATGGTCAAACTAGTTTAAACTAGTCATTCTATGTTAATCCTAGTCAATTCTAGGTCAAAGTTGACCTATAGTTGACTTTGGTCAACAAGGGTCAACTTGCCAGTCAACCTAGGTCTACTAGTCCTAATGGTCAACTCTAACTCACTAACCATGGGCCATAGGCTAGTAACTTTAGACTATAGACTAAGACATCAAGTCTATACATATATATATCTAATATATAGTCAACCATATATATATAATACCATAATCTATATTTATACATATATATATCCCATTCACATATATATAATACCCTTATATATATAACATATATATATATATATATATATATATATATATCACTATATAACTCATATACATATATAGGTAGAGAGAGAGAGGGAAGGAGAGAGAAACAGAAAACAGGGGGGGTTAGAGGCTGACACAGGGGGGTGTGTTTCCAGTTTCAGGAAACTGGAAACCACACACACACACAACATAACACACACTACTACACCTATATATACACATGTGTATATACATATGTACACATACCCTAAAATCCTCAAAATCCACCCACACACACAAATACATATACAACATGTTAACCTAATAATAACATAGCATTATATGCAAAAATCATCATAAAAATACAATCAAAATTCATTTTTGCAAAATCTGGGAAAATTACAGGAACTGGAAATAGGACAGCAAACCTAGATCTTAGGTTAACCCAAACACCAACTAAACCGAGCTAAGACAACCTAATCTTGGTTGGTAATTGAAGCCCCTAGGTTAGTCTAGGATCCTAGTGGCCTGACACGGTGTCACGACACGACACGGCGTGTCCACGACGTTTCAAAGTCGCTCGGGTAAACGAGAATACACTGATACACTGTGTATCAGTGAAAAACCTAAGTCGATCTAGGACACGACACGACGCGACACAGGCCTCGTGCTCGTGCCCCAAGGTGCGCCTAGGGTTGGGCTTCGTGTCCATGGCCCTGATACGCGTCCACGTGTCGTGTAGAGTGGACACGACACGCGTATCAGGAGCCCTAAAATACGTGTTTTAGACCGCGTGTCAGTGATTTCGCGTGTCTCGTATTCGCGACACGGGACACGTGACACCACGTGGTTGTGTCCAATGTGTTCGCCTATGGATAGGCTTCGTGCTCGTGTCAGTACGAAGTGTCCTCGTGTCGTGTAGAGTGGACACGACACGCTCAAAGTCAAGTGTCTGTGTGTGCGTGCACTGTCAGTGCACGACCAGTGCACGTGTCCGTGCTCTCTCGACACGACACCAACGTGTCTCAAACTCGAGGGGGGGCATGACAGAGGTTGCCCCCTCCTCTGTGTAAATTTTCATGTGTCCACGTGTCCCACAGTGTCCGTGCTAGGTGTCGGGTAGCAGGGGAGCGTGCACAGCGTCGTGCAGCGAGGACAGGGCCTCGTGGACACGACACACGCATCAATACGTGTCGTGCTCGTGTCAGGGGGTAGCCTAGGTCTAGGACTAGGGATTAGGCATGACACTTTGTGTCCACGTCGTGTCTAGACACGACACGAAGTGTCGAACAGTGAGGTTTCAGGGACAGTGCACAGTGTGTGCACAGTGTGTCTGTGCACTGTGAAAACCGTGGGTTCGTGTCCAATTTGGACACGGACACAACCCTAAAATGAGGTCAGTGAATTAGGGTTAGGGTTAGCAAGGTCTAGGCTAGGTTTTTGGTTAAAAAGATTTAGAAAACAGTGAGTAAATATTAATGTGACAGTGTGCAAAATCAGTGAACATAATTAGGGTTTATATGTAGGATACGTGTCCGATACGACACCAAACAATTCCTAAATTTCACCAAACCCTACCCACAACTATATTATGACTATATGCATGCAATAATGAAGAAAAACCAGTAAAATAACTAGGTTTAGATATATTTACCTCTATGTGTGCAAGATCTTGAATTTTTACTAAATGAGGGTGATTAGCCTCAAAGCCCAACTTGTCCTTCCTTGGTGAAACTTGAGTAGCTCACTTCCCTAGGCTCCCTTAGATTGTAGGTGACCTAATGGAGAAAACTAGAGGTTCAAAGCTTGAGAAATGAGGAAGTTATGGCTAAATGAGTGGAAGGGTTTCTAGGTTTTTCTTGTGAATTGGTTTTTCATGAAACCATGGGAATGATTCTAAGTGCTAACTATATAGGAGAGAGGGGGGCAAGGGGGCTGTCATGGGATGTCTTGGCCGGCCACAAGCATGGGGGGGGGGGTTTCAAAGCTTGCTTCTAGGTTAAGGCAAAGACTTTGGTAAAGGTTTAAGATATTTTGCATAAATCAAGCAAAATATCAATAAGTAAATATCTAGATATTTGTATAGCTTTGACCCAATGATAATATCCAATCCCTAGTCATTCTAGGTTAGGGACTAACCTCTAGATTAGGGTAACTAGGTTAGGGATTATCAAGTCACTAATCAAAAGTCCATGAATAGTAAAATCTCACTAATCCTACTTAATTCCTAGAAAATTACCAAAATACCCCTTAGGCTAAAATCACTAAAATGACATTCTAAGCCTATGGTCAAGTTCTTATGGTCATGGCAACTTCTAGGTTAGAGAAAACTAGGGTTTGCACTAAGTTATACTAACCAAAATCACGAAGTCATAAGTCATGACTTGGCATGACTTAGAAGATGGTTTAACTTAACTAAATTCACCAGAAAATCACACCATGACTAAAATACCACTAATAAATAATAAAAATAATAAATTTTCAAAAATCCCCAATTTCAGAAAACAGGGTGTTACACGACGGTTATCGGTTCTCTGAAGGTTTGGGTTGCTCTGGGTGCTGGAGCTTGCTGAGAGGAAGAAGACGTTGAGTGTCTGTATCTGCCTATCTGGTGGTACGAAGTCTCTGTCTCTCGATGTATGTTTGCCTCTGTGTGTGTTCGTTCGTGGGTGAGAAGGAAATGATCCCTCTATTTATAGCTTTGCAGGCTGGCTGCTCATGCGCGCATATGTAGGATGCGCCTGGACGTGGGGACACCACGTGGTGATTGCTGATGGAGGCGCATGGACGATGTGCCCTGATCGAGGGGTTGAATTCTTCATACTGCTGTTGTGAGCCGGCACATAGCAGAGGAGAAGATCCTTCTGCTGCTGAGATCTTGGGTGAGTTGAGTCAAAGGACACGTGTCGTCGACCCATGGCTCGGAGATCTCAGATTTGATGGGGAATGATCTGGTAGGATGCGCCTAGGATTGGGCGCATGAGGAGACTTTGGCTCGTAACCATTAGGAGTCACGAACCATTCGGGGCGCATGGCTTTTGAGACGCATACGAGGCTTCAGTAGTGACTTTACTCCTGTCTTAGGGGATCAGAGAGAAGTCTGGGGCACATGGCTTTTGAGGCGCATACAGAGCTTCAATGGAGACTTTCCTTCTGTCTTTAGAAATCAGTGAAAAGTCTGAGGCACATGGCTTTTGAGGCGCATGCAGATTTGGGCGCATGGCTGCGGAGGCGCATGCGAGATGATTGGGTGGCCACATGGCAGTAGCCATCGGAGGAAAAGTGATGATGATGCTGACGTTAGCGACGCTTCATCTTCTGAAAAAGCTATCAATTGTTCAAACTTCGGAAGGTGTGCTGCCAACTCTGTCAGTTCAGTATTTAATGTTTTTGACATTCGATGGACAGTTGAGTGGGCGCATCGATCGGCGTTCCACTAGGCGTATAGGGACGCATGGGGGCGCATCCCCTGTGAGGCGCTTGGTGTTGAAGGGCGCGTCTATGTGATGTGCTTGATGTTAAAGGGCGCGTCTGTGTGATGTGCGGTCTGGCCGGCGCATCCGCTTCGTGACACGTCTTTAATGGTGAGACTGTTACGGTCTTCGAGTGCTTTAAATAGCCGTTTTGATTTGGCTGAATTCGAAGCGTCCGGTTCATCCACTTAATGTAAATTTATTGTACGAAATTCGGAGAGCCATCCACTTGGCGCATTGGTTTGATTTGCTCGGCCTATAAATAGTGGCATGGAGAGAGTTTGCTTCTCGTTCTCTCACGTTCTTTCGACATGAACTTGTTCACTCGGATGTATTCTGTTGATAAGATGCTCCTGAGGGTGAAGATGCGACGCAATGTCTTCATTGATGCACTTGAAGGTGTCTGTTACATCCAAAAGTCAGAGTCGAGGGCTTCCGAGGCAGGCGGAAGGTGCCTGTTGCATCCAAAGATCGGGATGTTCGGGCCTCGTCTCCGTTATTCTGAAAGAGCCGCAGATCGGAATGGCGGTGCTGCAGCTTTGGGGGCTCTTTCTTCCTTCAAAGTGGGTGTTGCCCACTCTGATTGTGTTGAAAGCTGCTCCTTTGGCCGCAGTTTTGATTACGGTCTTCCTTGGCCTTTGGAGGCTCTTTCGAAGCCTCCCCTGGCCATAGGTTGACTTGCGGTGCTCCTCTCTTCCTCGGTATGGGGAGCTTTTCCTCCAGCTAGAGGGTTGATTGCCACCCTCGTTCTGCTCAATAAATGCTTCTTTAGTCGAAGCATTCAGACGACGGTGAGCCTGGCTGGAAGAGTGGCACATAACTGGGCTGCTGAAGGGATGCACATAACTGAGGATGCACATAACTGAGCTGCTGAAAGGATGCGCATAACTGAGGATGCACATAACTGAGCTGCTGAAAGGATGCGCCCTGCTGAGGGCGCATGGCGAGATACACCTGGTTGAAGGCGCATGGTGATTGCTGCGCCTATTTGAGGGCGCTTGGTGGCTGCTGGCTGTAGACTTAGGATCTTTTCTTTGTAGAAATTCTCCTTTGTACAATCTTTTCTAGACATGTAATAGACTTTTATATGTAAAATAAAAAGTCCTCTTTCAATGTCTATATTTGTTATTTTGCTGTGAAGTACTTTGTCCGAGCTCTGGCGCATGTAGTGTCTGGCGCATAGGTTTTTTGGTTCTGAAATTTCATGCTTCTACAAGACCCCCTTCAAAGTTTTCAAAACTTTTGGATAAGTTTTGGAATACTTTGAATAAGAAGCATGGTGGTAGAGGCGCATGACTGTCGGGGCGCATGACTGTTCGGGTGCATCCGTGCATCAGTGATGGGGCGCATACTCTTCTCAGTTAATGCAAATGATAACGCCTCGATAACCGAAAAGATTAATGATGATCTTTTTGGTTTTATTTGCAGTTATCTCCTCACAGAACCCGAGGCGGCGGCTGAGGTCACACGTCATCGTCACGCGTGCGACTGGGCCTATAAATAGGCGTGAGGTGGAGAGAGAGAGAGAGAGAGTTCTTCCTCTCTTTGCTTTTGCCTTTTAGAGTTCTTCTTCTAAAAAAACCCTAACTTTTTTCTCTCAAGGAATGGCTCCCAAGACTCCTCGCAGCGGTGCTGGCAATGGAAAAGAGCCGACAGAGTTTGCCGAAGAGGATGCCCCTATCACCATTGTGACTCCGGCCGACGTTCGACCCGCGGTGACGGGTGAGTGTCGTCTTCTCCACTATAGACGAGCTTTGGATCATACGGCTGAGTTGGTGTGCCCTAACTTTCTGCTGTCGACGCGCATGGACTTCTGTCCTGATGATGCGCCGAGGTTTTATCCCGCCGACGTGCACGGGTTTAGGCCCTTATTATGCACCGAGGTTTAACTGCTGACGCGTATGGGTTTACACCCTGATGATGCGCCGAAGCTTCTGCTGACGCGCATGGGTTTACGTCCTGATGATGCGCCAGGTTGCTTGACACACTTTGTCTTTTTGTCTGACTTTTGTTCTTGTTGTGTCAGTGTTGATGACAATCCCTCTGCTGAATGAAGTCCTTCTGGATGCTTCTCTTTGTCAAATGGAAGTTGATTTTGATGAGGAGGTTATCAACCCTGCGAAGGATGCTATCTTATAGAATCAACCTCCTGAGAGAGTGCTGCAGATCCAGAATCAGTTGCCGATTTTCCTCCAGAGTATGATGGAGAGCGGGAAACTGAGATCTGCTGAATCCGAGGATGTAACTTTCTTAAAACCTGCCTTCTTGTTCGGTGACCGACTGGTCTCTTCCGAGGCGAAGATACTGAAGATCAAAGAAGACTGGTTCTTTTCTGCAAAAGGCATGGTTCTGTACATGCGACAACTTGACCGCCAGTTGCCGCTGACGGCTTTCTACCCCTTAGCTTCCAAGAGAAGGATGCCCTGGGAACTTACTCCTTCTCAAGGAGGGGCATTGGGAGGTACTCTTTCGATTGATGTTACTTCGAATCAAAGGGATACCTTGGCCGCTTCGCGAGCCGGTCCTTCGTTCAGTTGTCGAACTTTGCGCCCTGGGAGCCTCTATAGTGAGGTCCCTAATGACACCTTTGCCTTCAGTGCTTCGACCTTTTCAAATCAGATGCTGACATCGAGGGTCATGTATCCGAAAGGTGGCTTTAGGGTTGAAGGTTGGTGTCAACACATGCCGAAGTGGGACATGTTGACCATTTGGGTGCTTTCGAAGTTCAAGGCTGAGCTTAAGGAGATTGGGCTGACGGCCGCTATCCGTGCCACACAGGCTGGCACAGATCTCAATAAGCCTATGTTCCTTGTACTCTTGGAGATGTTTGATACCCATACCGGGACCTTCTTTACTCCGGTGGGGGAGCTAGGGCTCGCACTTCATGAAATGTACGAGGTATCAAAACTCCCTTGGGGATCAGAACCCTATGAGGAGTACTTTCCAACCAACGAGGAGTTCCAAGTCCTAGGGGATAAAGCTGAGAAGATGATGGCCGTCTTTAAGGAAGTGGCGAGTCATCATTACTATATGCAGAAGAGGGATAAGAGTGGGTCGCAGCCTCATGTGACCGCTTGGAGAGATTACGTCTTTAAGCAAGACAAGGAGGATCCCTCGCAGTTTTCCACTCCGCCAGCGCTCTCTCGTAGCGAGGTGCTCTCTGAAATGAGCAGGTTAGGTGAGAAGAATCTCCGGAAGAACGAGGACCAGCAGTGGGATGAACGCTCCTACAGCTGTTTCTGGCACCTTACTCATCGGATGTCGTCGAAAGCAGTATTAGTCGCGTATCTTATGGTTCGGCTTCGGGATTATGTCTTCTCGGGCGGATCCGGCTCTGTAGAGAGGGTGACCTAGAACTTAATCCTGTCAGCTGTGAAGTTGGTCTTTGGCCGGCGCCTGGCTCTACTCTCCGCAATGGTGTGTAACCTGCTGCGAGGTTTACGAGAGTTTGCGGGAAATATGGTTCATGACCAAGGTAGAAATAATAACTTCCCACGCGCCGAACTGCTGTTTCATTATTTGATGGGGTGGTTAATTTTACACCATCCCAATGTGATGAGTCCGGGTTCGAAAGAAGACTACAGGGCCGGAGATGCATTCCTCCGTCGTTTCCACCAGAGAAGTTGGTCGCACACTGGCGTCCCTGTTTGCAGGAAAGTTTTATCCTATCTTCAGGGATGAGAGATCACCAAAGTTGGTCCAATCTTCTTGGGTTTTGAGGCCAACGAAGACTTAAGGGATTCGGATGATGATGCCACCACCCTGCCTTCATGGGGATTCCGTTGGTTGCAAAGTATCCGACCGTCCCATCTGGTGTACCGGAACAGAAACCAGTATTACCTGGAACCGTATTTACCGAGTCATTTTGTACGACAATTCGGCTATGCTCAGCTGATGTTGGATAATCCCAGTATCACCCTGGGGTATGCTGGAAGTTTGTTGGATGGTGCACGAGCTTGGCATTACTACAATACCGGATGTACCGGAGCTCGCTTTACGCTGCCCGTCCAGGATCCGCGGCCGCCCATTCTTTACTCGGCCGCCAAGTTTTACTGTGTTATGGCTGCCGCGCCTCCCAGATATGATAGGAAGACCAGTCTTTTCGCAGGCACCCAGTTAGCGGTGGCCGGGAATATGTTGGCGAAAGCTCGATCGTACCGTCCGCCCGAGGCGGGTTATCGAGGTGCCCCTGCCGTGTCCACAGGGGGTCAGGCAGAACCCTCGGTCGATCAATCGAAAAGACGTGCAGATACAGGGGCTGGAACTCCTGCGTCGAAGAGGCAGAAGAAGGCATCGTCACCGACGGTGTCATCGGACTCAGCATTTGCAGAGGTAAGGATGTCCTACATAGTCTGGTTTAGGTTCAACATTTTATGTAACCAATGCTTCCTTTTTGTAGGAGCCGCTAAAAAGGAGGCCCCGTACTCCAAAATCTGGTAGGAGCAGGCCAAAGGAGGTGGCGGGCTCGTCTGAAGTACGGATCCCGCCGATTATAATGTCTCCCATGGAGGAGAACCCGGATGATATTGTGGTCGTGGAGATTCCAGCATCCCCAGATTATGTCAGAAGGGAAACTGAGGATGCAGCAGCTTCCGAGATGATGAAGGCCGTAGCGGGGGCCTTGGATGCCGAGGGTCCAGCAGACACGGGGCTTCCTGGTGATGAAGTGGGGGGGGGAGGAGTTTGTCGTCTTCAGATGACATCGCTCCAGAGTTACAAGAGTCTGTTGTGGGGGCAACAGATGTGGTTGGAACAGAGGAGAGGGTTGATTCCCCTCCTTGTCATGATGAGGGGAGGTCGACTGTAGCATTACCGAGCCCTACCCCAGACTTAGCAGCGGAGGCTGAGGTGGCTGCCGATCAGGAGGTAGCGACAGATCCTGTCCCTATAGAGGGATTTGATGAGAAGAATGAGACTCGTCTGCCGGTCCTGACTCCAGGGACGAGTCAGGAGACAAGTGTTGATCCCACCATTCCGCCGGAGGGGGAATGTCTCGTACTGCCTGCTGATAGTGCGTTGGGGGCTGATGAGGTAGCCACTGACGTCGGTGGTTCTTCTGAGCCTGAGAAGGGTAAGGATTTGGTGGGACCCTCTGTTGCTCCTTCTACTTGGGGTACTATATCGACGCCTATCTCGGCACCCTCCGTTCTTTCGGCTCCTCGAGCTTGTAGTCAGGCCCCTGTTGATGAAGAGCCTGTTGATGCCGAGGTTCCGGCCTCGCAGGTTGAGGTCGGCAGGCCTTCTTCCGGCCCGCTAACTAGAGCAGCTCCTCCAACTCCTGCTATAACGCCGCAGGTGCTGGCGGATGCAGATGAATATGTGAAATTTATTATCGAGGCAGTATATAAAATGCTGTAGAGGGGTGTGTTAGCGGTGATGGATGCCAATGGGAGCTTTACGACGGCAAAAACTCTGGCACTGCCTCATATCAACCTGATCCGTCTTCACCAGGGCCATGATCATATGGCCGAGATCCTGGAGGCTTCGGTGGCTGAGCTGGACCAGCTGCTCTCCGAATTATAGCGCATCCAGCGAAACAACCTCTCCGTCCTGATAGATGCGGAGAAGGAGAAGCTGATCGCCGAAACTGAGTCTTCTTACCAGGCCACCGTGAGTGTCTGGGAACGCGAAGTGGCTGAGACTGAAGCTGCAGTGGAGCGGTTGTCTCAGTCTACGCGGGAGACGGTGGAGGCGCGAGCTGCGTTGGACGCTAGTATCTCGGAGATTGACGCCCAGATCCGCCGCCTTGAGGACCAGCGGGCCCGACTCCTATTAGACGCCGAACGTGTCCAGGCTGAACACGTAGCATTCAAGAAGGAGGAGGCAGCTTTCACCCACCGGGCTCTTGTTCTGGCTCAGCAGCGGCAGCAGCGGGATAAGAAGCATGAGAATGACACCTCTCCTGAGGCCATTGAAGTGATGCGTCAAGAGGCTGAACGTCGAGTCTTGGCGACTGTGGAGACTCGGGCGTCAGACTTGAGGCGTCGAATTGAAGAGCTTTCAGCCAACCCTGGGGATGTTTAGGGCTTGTATTCTGTCACTCCCCGTTCCCAGAATGCGTATTTTTATACATGTACAACTCATATATATTTATTTAATATTTATCATGTATTAACCTGTATTTAAATTCCTTTAATTTTATGTTAATTAATTATCTGCATTTTTCTTCCTGCTTTTATTCTCTGCTTTTATTCTCTGCTTTAGTCTTATTTTAGGTTCGGCCTAGGTTGGTTTTTCTCGGGTTCATGGTGGTTCACCTGAACCGAACCCCACCTACCACCCCCTTTTCTATTTAAGCCCCCATCCCCTTCTCTCTCTTCATAAACTCTCCTTCACCATTACTTCTTCTTCCTCCTCATCACTCTCTCCACCTACCAACAGTAGGCAAGTGCATCTTGCTTCTACTTGAGAACCCATGTTTTTATGGTTCATTTGTCTTCCTCTCATGATCCTAAGAGAGTTTAGTACTTAGCATTTTTTATTTCTTTGGCTCGTTTCTTCTAGATCTAAGTTGTTGTATTTTTGGTTGTCCATGGGTTTTGATCTTTCAACTGGCGTGTGTTTGGAAATAGATAGTTCCATGTGGTAGAGCTTCTCGTTCTACGCCATCCTGAACCACGGGAACCCTATTTCTGGCTTGGAACGAAGGTTCCATAAGATTGGAGTTCGGGAGATGTTGTACGCTCACGTTCTTACGTGCCAGCGTGAATTTTTGTCACGCTCACGTCTTTATGTGTCAGCGTGAATTTTGAGTTACGCTCACGTCTTTATGTGCCCGCGTGACATTTGAGTCACGCTCACACTGTGCGTGCATGAGTTTCTTATCACGCTCACGCTGTGCGTGCGTGAATTTCTTATCACGCTCACGCTGTGCGTGCGTGAATTTCTTATCACGCTTTTCACGCTCATACGTTCACGGTTTGCGTGCATGAGTTACTCTTCACGTTCACGCTTGCCAGCGTGAATCACTTTATACGCTCACTCCTTCATATTAAAACTTGGCGTGACTTGTTGGCCTTAGCATAGACTTGGTGTAATCTAACCTGGGTGTTTCTATTTGCTCTATAATTTATTTATTTAATGGTGGCATGATAATTCTCCTATTATATCCTTACGCCCTTTTTTATGAACTCGATAATCTTAGCATGTTAATATTTTTGATACATATGGTTGTGTAGAACGTGCCCTGTGTCTTGATTGGTTTATGGATACCCAGTAAGGCTGGAACTTAACCCTGAGAAGTTATAGACTCGACCCTATTTAATACTAATTGACTTTCATGCCTTGTCACCATTGATGATAATGGTTATCTTGACTAAAATTGATCATGCGTTCCTAAGTTGGAACTAAGAGACTGGCTAGTCGTCTTATTGAATTAAATGAATGAGACACGTTCATGTTATGAACTATTGTAATCAATTAGCCGATCCCGAATATTGACATACAGGCATGTGCAGGCTTCAATTTATTTATTTTTCTACAGAGCAGCATGTGTACTTTATGGTCAAGACATGATTATTCCGTGGTTAGTTTTAATTGTTGCATTATGCTATGTAAGACCTACAACCTAACCGCACGGGTATCGTTGTAGAGTCGGGCATATCGTAATTTGTACGGAAGTACTCATTCTGAATGACCATGATCCACGGCATGGAACTTCAATCAACGTAGAGACTATTAAGTCAAATAAAATAATGATGGCATGGAGAGAATGGATTCCCGAGTTCTTACATGGCAGCCCTCTTCGGGACTATTAGTGCCCGACAGGCCGGCTGGTTCCCACAGATACTGTAAACCTGCCACACGGGCAGGGAGCGGTATCTGCTTATATTATTATTATATATTATATATTGATGACGGGCGTCCCGCTGGGACTCGTCTAATTCATGATTGGCGCAATTGATTGACTGGATAGACTAGCCTTGCTCGTACATAGTAAGAACTGAGGAATCTTTATTGCATAATTCCAGGATAACTTGGGACTCACAATAGCAAGCCGTAGGAGTTGATTGGCCGTTCAAGATGATTTGTTTGTGTATTGTACCTACTCTGTTACCTAACTGGGATGATCAGAATGTCAGGACATGACGGGCCAACTTTTGTCCTTGTTTGGTTGGGAGGTTGGTTCGAAGTGTCGTGATGTTATGTGAATCCTAGTGGAAAGCAGAGATCTATTATTATATTCTCTTACTTACTGGTTTAATCCTTCATATCGTGCTCCCTTGTGGTACTTGCTATTAGAGGTCTAACCTCTCTGGTTTTGCATGGCCAGATTTAGAGCCGGTTCCCGAGGACTCAGCTTACTTCCACCTCCAAGATGGTCAATACTAGAGGAATGATCGCAGGAGGACTCGAGTGGGTTCCTTACTCCACCGCTCGTTTTGTTATTTACTTTATACTTAGCTGTTTGGCACCGACATGTTAGTCGGATTATCTTGTACTTACTTTTACATAATTGTAACTAAGTCAGACTGCAGCTGCTAACAATTGTGTATACTTGCCACATCTTCTGGCTATGTTTTGTAAAGCCAGATATCAAGAACATTTTGATTTAAGCGTTTGGGACACCTCACTGCTTTATCTTACATGTTCTCTATTACTGTTTTATGTTTGAACGATTGAGACAATAGATGTGAAGTGACCATAGTAAGACTTTCATGTAGTATGCACCCCCTCGTCTGGTTAGACAGTATTGATCGTATTATACGGTATTTATCTACCCGTAATACGTAGCTGGCTGAGTCATTCTCCCGCTCTCCAGTATTTTGGTTCTGGGGCGTGACAAGGTTTTAGTGGTGGTCCATGCAGGTCTGATTTTAGACTTGTGGGGTGTTTTGATTTATAGGATGTCTCAATCACACGTGTCCCTCCTTGATCTCATGATTCATTGTTCTCAACCCTTGCTTGACATTCCGGTATCCTTTGACTTCATTGATCCTTCATGTCCGGTTGTTTGATTGTTCTCTTGTCCCTTTTCTTAGGGGCACTTCGTCCGCATCGGTCAGAGCTGGACAACAACAGGGGCAACATGGGCAACATGACCAGGTTGGTCAACAACAAGGGCCAGTCTCACCTCAGAAGACTATTCAAGAAGAGGTGATAGTAGAACCAGCAGCTGAACCGCAGTATCCGAAAGTTCCAACACCACCCATAGTTCCACCTACCCCTGTAGAAGTAGACACACCAGCCCTTCTGGAGATCATGAGAGAAATGATGGCGACTCAGCAACATCAGATGTTGGCCCAGCAGCGCATGCACACTCAGCTACAAGAGCAAAATGTGTTGTTCAACCAAGGATTGCAGACGGCTTTGGAAAGAGGAATGAGGACTGATTCAGGAGCATCAGCCAGGTTTTACAAGTACAACCACCGCCGTTTCGAGGGCACGGAGGATGCCATCTCAACAGATACATGGCTTAAGGATATTGAAGCTATTCTGACAGCAGCTAAGGTACCGGCAGAAGAACGTGTGGATCTAGTGAAGTTGTTACTTCAGGATCTCGCACGTGATTGGTGGGAATCAGAGGAAGTGGGCATCAGACGTCCTGTGGCTTGGGACGATTTCACTACAAGATTCAAGACCAAGTACTATGGAGTTGTGGCACGGTTTGAGCTACAACAGAAGTTTATCAACCTCAGGCAGGCCGGCAAGACTGTAGATGCTTATGCAGCGGAGTTCTGCAGATTGAGTAGATTCGCCCCAGAGATGGTAGCAACAGAGAGCCAGAGGGCCATGAGGTTTCAGCAAGGGTTTCATCTTAAACTCTTACAATTGATAGAGGGGCACAATTATCAAACTTTTGACGAAGTATTGACGGCAACTCGAAGGCATGAGATCACCATTCAGAGGCTTGCGGCAAGGACTGGGGGTCAGAAGAGATCCCACAGTCAGGTTGAAGGAGGAGGGGGAGCAGCGCCCCGAACAACAGCACCATCCACTGGCATTCGTATCCACGATGTGGCGATACGAGGGCCAGCACCACCAAGACAGCAGCAACAGCAACAAAGGAAGAACCAGCAACCCCCGGCAGGCTGCACTTATTGTGGAAAGGTAGGACACACTAGAGATGTGTGTCGGACATTGAATGGACTGTGTCTGATATGTGGAAATCCAGACCATCGGGTTACCACATGTCCCATGAATTCGAGGTCAGGAGGACCAGGGCAACAGTTTCCTGCTCTGCCAGCACCAGGGGCAGGCCAGTATCGAGGACCAGCGGTGGCAGTAAGGCCGTTGGCACAGCGTCCGTTAATGCCGTAGGCTCAGATGTTTCGGCAGCAGGGGCCGCCAATGCAGCAACACCAGCATAGACTACCCCAGCATCATCAAGGAAGGGGCCAGCAACAACATCAGGCTAGGCCGCAGCATGAAAACCAGCAAGGAGGTCGAAGACAAGCATTCACTCTGTCCTTGGAGGAGGCATTGGCATCGGGAGATGTTGTGGCAGGTAATATTCTCGTCGCCTCATATCCCGCAGTAGTATTGTTTGATTCGGGAGCATCCCATTCATTTATATCTTCACAATTTGTGGCACGACTAGGAATAGAGTTCGAGGCATTGCCAGGGAGGTTGAATATACTCACTGGTAATGGGCTCGTAGGAGTTAGTAGAGTTATTTTAGCATGTAGCATTATAGTTTGCGGGCATTCCTTACCCGCCCGGTTGATAGAATTTCCTGTTAGAAATTTCGACGTTATCTTAGGCATGGACTGGCTGAAAGACAGTCATGCGACAATAGATTGTCGTTGAGGGAGTGTGTCTTTTGATATTCCAGGCATGAAGCGGTTCACCTTAGTCAGATCAGGGGTAACTCCATAAGAGCAGGGAGTAGTAACGGCAATGGAAGAAGTTCAGGTTCCGAAGGTAGTTGAAGAGTTTCTAGACGTATTTCCTGAAGAACTCCCAGGTCTACCACCGGTCAGAGATATTGAGTTCAGTATAGAATTGGCACCTGGAACTAAACCGATATCAGATCGAGTTTACAGAATGGCGGATTCAGAGCAGGCCAAGGTATATCAGCACATAGAGGAACTGAAGGAGAAGAAGTTCATCCAAGCTAGCATATCGCCGTGGGCAGCACCAGTGGTACTTGTGGGAAAGAAGGATGGGTCATCCAGATTGTGCATTGACTACAGGAAGCTTAACGCGGCAACAGTGAAGAACAAGTACCCATTACCCAGGATCGACGACTTATTTGATCAGTTGATTAAAGCTAGAGTTTTCTCCAAGATAGATCTTCGTTCAGGGTACCATCAGGTGAGGGTTCGAAAGGAAGATATTCCCAAGACAGCATTCAGGTCGAAGTATGGGCATTATGAATTCTTAGTAATACCGTTTGGTTTGACCAATGCTCCAGCAATATTTATGGATTTAATGAATCGCATCTTTATGCCATACTTAGACCAGTTTGTCGTTGTATTTCTTGACGACATTCTCGTATACTCTGCTAGTGAAAAGGAGCATGAAGACCACCTCAGGAAAGTGTTACAGGTTCCGAGAGAGAACCAGTTGTATGCCAAGCTCAGCAAGTGTGAGTTTTGGTCGGATCACATTTTATTTTTGGGTTACATTATATCAGGAGCTGGAGTAGCAGTATATCCCAAGAAGATAGAAGCAGTAGAAAGTTGGCCAGTACCCAAGACCATAGCAGATGTGCGGAGTTTCTTGGGATTGGCAGGATATTACAGAAGGTTTGTGTCAGACTTTGCAAGGCTTTCAGCACCCATGACCCGCTTGACCCGAAAGGATGTACCATTCGTTTGGTTGGCAGAATGTCAGGCATCATTTGAGACTTTGAAGCGGAAGTTGATATCAGCACCTATTTTTACATTGCCAGTTGGACCCAGAGGTTTTACAGTATATTGTGATGCGTCAGGTAAAGGACTTGGATGTGTCCTTATACAACATGGGAAGGTGATAGCATATGCATCTAGGCAGCTTCGGGACCACAAGAAGAATTATCCAACTCATAATTTGGAGTTGGCGGCAGTAGTGTTTGCTCTGAAGCTATGGAGGCATTACTTATATGGTAACCGAGTGGACATGTACACAGACCATAAAAGTCTGAAGTACATCTTTAATCAGAAGGAACTAAACATGAGGCAGAGAAGATGGCAGGAGTTGATCAAGGATTATGACGTAGAGCTTCAGTATCATCCAGGCAAGGCTAATGTAGTAGCAGATGCTCTTAGCAGGAGAGGCGGCGCATTTATGTTGACAACACAGAGGCATATCTTAGAAGACCTTCAGGAGATTGGCATCGAAGTTATACTTCCTAGTGATGTAGGAGTTCTAACAAGTCTGCAAGTTCAATCCGACTTGGTAGACAGAATCAAGGCAGCTCAGGCACAGGACCCAAGGATTCAGAAGCTTAGGGCAGAATGTGAGTCAGGACTCAGGAAGGAGATGAGAATTCATGAAGATGGTACACTTGGGTTTGGATCACGTCTATGTGTGCCTAGTGGAGATATCAAACAGGAGGTTATGGCAGAAGCTCACAGTTCTCAGTATTCTATTCATCCTGAAGGGACCAAGATGTACCAAGATATCAAGCAGCATTTCTGGTGGAACGGGATGAAGAGGGAGATAGCTAGATTTGTTTCCCGTTGCTTGGTATGTACGCAAGTGAAGGCAGAACAGTAGAGGCCAGCTGGGTTATTGCAACCGCTTCCTATTCCGGAATAGAAATGGGAGCATATTACAATGGACTTTGTGATCGGTTTACCGAGATCACCAAGTGGTAAGGACGCTATTTGGGTGATAGTGGACCGACTTACAAAGGTAGCACACTTTCTTTCTTTCAGAGTAGGGAAATCTACAGAAAAGTTGGCAGAGTTATATATGCAACAGATAGTCAGGCAGCATGGAGTCCCTGTCAGTATTGTGTCGGATAGAGATACCCGCTTTACATCACATTTCTGGAAGAGCTTACATCATAGTCAGGGTACCAAGTTAAGATTTAGCACGGCTTACCATCCGCAGACAGATGGGCAATCAGAAAGAACGATTCAGACTTTAGAAGACATGTTACGAGCTTGCACTTTGGATTTTGGAGGGTCTTGGAAAAGTCACCTGCACTTAGTCGAGTTCTCATACAACAATAGCTATCAAGCCAGTATCCAGATGGCACCATTCGAAGTATTATATGGTAAGAAGTGCAGGTCATCGCTTGTATGGGATGATATCGGGGAGAAGAAGATGTTAGGCCCGGAAATGATTGTTCAGACGGTTGAAGTGGTTAAGGGAATTAGAGAGCGACTTCGAGTTGCGCAGGACCGGCATCGTCATTGGGCGGACTAGCATCGTAGGCCGTTAGAGTTCTCTGTTGGGGACCACGTATTCTTGCGGATCTCACCTACTCGTGGGGTCATTAGATTTGGCGTTCGCGGAAAATTGAGTCTGCGGTACGTGGGCCCATTCGTTATCCTTGATCGGATAGGCGATGTTGCTTATCGTTTATCCCTTCCACCTTCGTTACGAGAGGTGCATGACGTGTTTAATGTATCTCAATTACGTAGGTATGTATCGGACCCAAGCCATATCCTCGATCATTCTGAGCTGGTTGTTGGTACCAACCTGTCTTACGAGGAACAGCCTGTGTCCATTTTGGACCGAAGAGAGAAGATACTTAAGAACCGAACAATTAGTCTTGTCCGTGTTGCTTGGGGTCATCACTCCTTGGGAGAGTCAACGTGGGAACGTGAGGATGATATTCGATCACGGTATCCACACATGTTTGACTCACAAGGTATATCTCTTTCTGTATACCTTGATTGTCCTGATTCTTCATGCTTATCACCTTATGGGTAGAGCTACTTGATATCGTGGATTGATGAATTTACAAATATAGTACTTGCTTTTGATATGGTAAAAATGATTGCTTGCTCACTAGAATTGCTTGTATTAGTTTAGCTCCGATATTTCTACCTGCTTGGATTTGAAATTCCGAGGACGGAATTTTTTAAGGTGGGTAGAGATGTCACTCCCCGTTCCCAGAATACGTATTTTTATACATGTACAACTCATATATATTTATTTAATATTTATCATGTATTATCCTGTATTTAAATTCCTTTAATTTTATCTTAATTAATTATCTGTATTTTTCTTCCTGCTTTTATTCTCTGCTTTAGTCTTATTTTAGGTTCGGCCTAGGTTGGTTTTTCTCGGGTTCATGGTGGTTCACATGAACCGAACCCCACCTACCACCCCCTTTTCTATTTAAGCCCCCATCCCCTTCTCTCTCTTCAGAAACTCTCCTTCACCATTACTTCTTCTTCTTCCTCATCACTCTCTCCACCTACCAACAGTAGGCAAGTGGTATCTTGCTTCTACTTGAGAACTCATGTTTTTATGGTTCATTTGTCTTCCTCTCATGATCCTAAGAGAGTTTAGTACTTAACATTTTTGATTTCTTTGGCTTGTTTCTTCTAGATCTAAGTTGTTGTATTTTCGGTTTTCTATGGGTTTTGATCTTTCAACTGGCGTGTGTTCGGAAATAGATAGTTCCATGTGATAGAGCTTCTCGTTCTACGCCATCCTGAACCATGGGAACCTCATTTCTGGCTTGGAACGAAGGTTCCATAAGATTGGAGTTCGAGAGATGTTGTACGCTCACGTTCTTACGTGCCAGCGTGAATTTTTGTCACGCTTGCGTCTTTACGTGTCAGCATGAATTTTGAGTTACGCTCACGTCTTTACATGCCAGCGTGACATTTGAGTCACGCTCACGCTGTGCGTGCGTGAGTTTCTTATCACGCTCACGCTGTGCGTGCGTGAATTTCTTATCACGCTCACGCTGTGCGTGCGTGAATTTCTTATCACGCTCATGCTGTGCGTGCGTGAATTTCTTATCACGCTTTTCACGCTCATACGCTCACGGTTTGCGTGCATGAGTTACTCTTCACGTTCACGCTTGCCAGCGTGAATCACTTTATACGCTCACTCCTTCATATTAAAACTTGGCGTGACTTGTTGGCCTTAGCATAGACTTGGTGTAATCTAACCTGGGTGTTTCTATTTGCTCTATAATTTATTCATTTAATGGTGGCATGATAATTCTCCTATTATATCATTATGCCCTTTTTTATGAACTCGATAATATTAGCATGTTAATATTTTTGATACATATGGTTGTGTAGAACGTGCCCTGTGTCTTGATTGGTTTATGGATACCCAGTAAGGCTGGAACTTAACCCTGAGAAGTTATAGACTCGACCCTATTTAATACTAATTGACTTTCATGCCTTGTCACCATTGATGATAATGGTTATCTTGACTAAAATTGATCATGCGTTCCTAAGTTGGAACTAAGAGACTGGCTAGTCGTCTTATTGAATTAAATGAATGAGACACGTTCATGTTATGAACTATTGTAATCGATTAGCCGATCCCGAATATTGACATACAGGCATGTGCAGGCTTCAATTTATTTATTTCTCTACAGAGCAGCATGTGTACTTTATGGTCAAGACATGATTATTCCGTGGTTAGTTTTAATTGTTGCATTACGCTATGTAAGACCTACAACCTAACCGCACGGGTATCGTTGTAGAGTCGGACATATCGTACTTTGTACGAAAGTACTCATTCTGAATGACCATGATCCACGGCATGGAACTTCAATCAACATAGAGACTATTAAGTCAAATAAAATAATGATGGCATGGAGAGAATGGATTCCCGAGTTCTTACATGGCAGCCCTCTTCGGGACTATTAGTGCCCGACAGGCCGGCTGGTTCCCACAGATACTGTAAACCTGCCACACGGGCAGGGAGCGGTATCTGCTTATATTATTATTATATATTATATATTGATGACAGGCGTCCCGCTGGGACTCGTCTAATTCATGATTGGTGCAATTGATTGACTGGATAGACTAGCCTTGCTCGCACATAGTAAGAACTGAGGAATCTTTATTGCATAATTCCAGGATAACTTGGGACTCACAATAGCAAGCCTTAGGAGTTGATTGGCCGTTCAAGATGATTTGTTTGTGTACTGTACCTACTCTGTTACCTAACTGGGATGATCAGAATGTCAGGACATGACGGGCCAACTTCTGTCCTTGTTTGGTTGGGAGGTTGGTTCGAAGTGTCGTGATGTTATGTGAATCCTAGTGGAAAGTAGAGATCTATTATTATATTCTCTTACTTACTGGTTTAATCCTTCATATCGTACTTCCTTGTGGTACTTGCTATTAGAGGTCTAACCTCTCTGGTTTTGCATGGCCAGATTTAGAGTCGGTTCCCGAGGACTCAGCTTACTTCCACCTCCAAGATGGTCAATACTAGAGGAATGATCGCAGGAGGACTCGAGTGGGTTCCTTACTCCACCGCTCGTTTTGTTATTTACTTTATACTTAGCCGTTTGGCACCGACATGTTAGTCGGATTGTCTTGTACGTAGTTTTACATAATTGTAACTAAGTCAGATTGCAGCTGCTAGCAATTGTGTATACTTGCCACATCTTCTGGCTATGTTTTGTAAAGCCAGATATCAAGAACATTTTGATTTAAGCGTTTGGGACGCCTCACTGCTTTATCTTACATGTTCTCTATTACTGTTTCTTGTTTGAACGATTGAGACAATAGATGTGAAGTGACCATAGTAAGACTTTCATGTAGTATGCACCCCCTCGTCTGGTTAGACAGTATTGATCGTATTATACGGTATTCATCTACCCGTAATACGTAGCTGGCTGAGTCATTCCCCCGCTCTCCAGTATTCTGGTTCAGGGGCGTGACATATTCTCTTCTTTTTGTGTATTTGCAACTCTTGCTGGGGATAGTGTAATCCTTTACTCTCCTTTTTAGAAATAAAAAAGTACACAATTTTCTGTGATGTGTTTATTTTTGCTTGTCATGAACTTTGATGATTTGTGTGGACCTATTATCTTTTGCGCACCTTGGTTTTTAGGTACAGATAATAAGTTTGAAATAACCAACATGTTTGCTCAGAGGTAATATGGACGTGGCAAATATGGGATTCAAAATGATAGAATCTTCCTACTCAGAGGTGTTATGGACCCGGTAGGAATGACTCTGGAGGATACGCGGAACTACTCAGAGGTAATGTGGACGTGGAAGTTTTGCGATTAATGTACGGCAACGCAGGGGTTGTCTATACGGGATGTTTACTCAGAGGTAATGTGGACGTGGTAAACATGATGGGTAGCGTAGTCTTATTGAATGTAAGATTGCGCTTTGTAGGGTGTAGGGGAACAAGTCAGAGGTGATGTGAACGTGTTTGTCCTTCTACTGGAGGATGCTACGGAACAGCTGGGTTCCGGAAGCGTATGATTTTGTGGAAGGGAATTGTCTGTGAGCCCTGATGATTGGGTCCACAGATCTCCTGGTGGAAGCACATGTCTGAAAGATATCAAGAGTAGTACTTCTTTAGGAACTTGCCGTTGATGGGCATCATGAACAAGTCCCCATTGGGTTTGGCGAGGCGGTAAGCACCGTTTGAGTATACCGTCTCTATGATAAAAGGTCCTTCCCACTTGGGTTCGAACTTTCTTGGTGTCTTGTGAGTCAACACCATCGGCCTCCTGACTGCCAGAACCAGGTCGCCTACTTGGAAAGTCCTCTGCTTGACCTTCTTGTTGAAAGCCTGTGATATACGAGCTTGGTAGAGTTCGATGCATTGTTGAGCTAGGAGACGCTTTTCGTCAAGTGCCTCCAGTTCCCGCAGACGACGACGTTGATTGTCCTCTTCTGTGAGTTGGTTTGTGATCGCTACATGGAGAGAGGGTATCTGGATCTCGAGAGGCAGTACCGCTTCGCTCCCGTAGACCAGGGAGAATGGTGTGTTGCCTGTCGGTGTCCGTACCATCGTACGGTAGGCCCAAAGGCATTCGCTGAGCTTTTCGTCCCAGTCACGTTTGTTGGATGACACGACCTTTTTGAGTAGCCTGACGATAGTCTTGTTGAACGCCTCGGCCAATCCGTTTGCTGCCGGATTGTAGGTGGTTGATGCCACGTTTTGAATGCGATTCTTGTCACAGAATCTGCTAAAAATGTGGCTGATGAACTGAGGACCATTATCGTGGATGATCCTCCGGGGTACTCCGAAACGGTAGATGACGTGGTGTTTAATGAAGCTGATCACCCTGGAGATTTTCACTTCTGCCAGTGGAACTGCTTCTGCCCATTTGGAGAAGTAGTCAGTGATGGCTAGGATGAAGCAGTGTTCTCTTGATGAAGGAGGGGTGATCGGTCCAACAATGTCCATGCCCCAAGCTTCGAAGGGCCAGAAGGCGACTGTAGAATGTAGTGGTTCTGACGGTATATGAATGAAGTCTGCGTGAAGCTGGCACGCTGTAACACCCTGTTTTCTGAAATTGGGGATTTTTGAAAATTTATTATTTTTTTTTATTTATTAATGGTATTTTAGTCATGGTATGATTTTCTGGTGATTTTAATTAAGTTAAACCATTTCTAAAGTCATGCTAAGTCATGACTTATGACTTTGTGACTTTGTTAGTAAACCTTAGTGTAAACCCTAGTTTCTCTAACCTAGAAGTTGCCATGACCATGAGAGCTTGACCATAGGCTTAGAATATCATTTTAGTGATTTTTAGCCATAGGGGTATTTTGG
Organism: Iris pallida; assembly: GCA_029216955.1. Classification (NCBI taxonomy): domain Eukaryota; kingdom Viridiplantae; phylum Streptophyta; class Magnoliopsida; order Asparagales; family Iridaceae; genus Iris; species Iris pallida. The sequence continues at coordinate 942,962 of JANAVB010012596.1, forward strand.
TAATTTTTAGGAATTTATTTGGAATTTAGTGGGATTAGTGAGATTTTACTATTCATGGACTTTTAGATTAGTGACTTGCTAATCCCTAACCTAATTACCCTAATCCATAGGTTAGCTACTAACCTAGAATGACTAAGAGGATTAGATATTCATGGTAGTTAAGCTATATAAATATCTAGATATTATTTATTGATATTTTGCTTAAATTATGCAAAATATCTAAACCCCTTTACAAAGTCTTTCCCTTAGCTTGCAAGCAAGCCAAGGACAACCTCCCCCCATGCCTTGGCCATGCTTGGCCGGCCAAGACACCCCCCCCCCCTTGGTTGATCATTCCTATATATTAGTTCATTTCCTTGTATTAAAATTTACATGTTTTAAATCATTGAAAATAGCCTTTTCTTGGAAAATTCATAACTCTCAACATAGTGATCCAAATCACTTCAAACCTCTTGCATTGGGTTCCTACAACCTAGAGGGTGCTAAGGGAGGCTAGCAAGTTGGACACAAGGACTTGGACACACCCATAAGTGGACTTGGACACCCCCTCATTTATTGAGTTTTCAAGGATTTTGCACATATAGGTAAATGTCTCTAAACCATATTAATATTGTAGTTTTTCTTCATAAATGCATGCATATAGGTGTATACTAGCTGTGGGTAAAGTTTGGTGAAATCTAGGAATCGTTTGGTGTCGTATCGGACACGTATCCTACATATAAAACCCTATTTATGTTCACTGTTTTTGCACACTGTCACATTGATAACACACACTGTTTTGTAAAACTTTTTGAACCAAAACCTAGTCCTAGGTTTCCTAACCCTAACCCTGCGTCACTGTGCACATTTTGAGCTTGTGTCGTGTCCAAATCTGGACACGAAGCTCTCAGTTTCACTCACACTGGACACACTGCACAGTACACTGTAAATCCCCTGCTACCACCCCCTTAGTTCTCCCTCTACACGCCACTTGGACACGCCAAAATTGGCATAGAGCACGGGGCACTGACTGACAGGTCATCCCCAAAGTTTGGGATGACCTCGTGTCGTGTCGGACACGGAATCGTCCCCGCAAGGGTCGTGCACTGCACTGCACAGCCGAGTTTTTGGCTCTGACACGGGTCTCGTGTCCCACGTACACGAGTCGTGGACACGTGTCAGGGTGACACGTGTATAGTAGACCCTAGGGCGAACCCCAGGACACGAGCACGAGGTGTGTCGTGTCCTGTGTTGCGTACACGAGACGCGTGCATCACTGCACGACGCGGTCTGAAACCACGTATTTCCCTCTCTGATACGCGTGTCGTGTCCTCTCTACACAACACGTGGACACAGTGCAGGGTGTTGGACACGTACCCTACCCCTAGGTGAACATTCGTGCACGTGCACGAGACACGAGAGTGTCTGTGTCGTGTCCTAGGGTGAGTTGCACGCGTGCACGATACTGTGTGTGTGCGTGTGTATCAGGTTTACCCGAGTGGTTGTTTTGTGAGTTGGACACGTCGTGTCGTGTCTATACTCTGTGTCAGGCACCTAGGACACTAGTATATGTGTGGGGCTAGTGTTACCAACCTAGGGATACGAGTCTTAGCTCGTTTTAGTGTGAGAATTTGGGATTACCTATATTTCGAGTAAACAGTGCAAATATTCCAGTTTTTGTGTTTCCTTTCCAGTTTTTGACTTCGAGTTTCAAATCTATTTTTGATGTGATTAGTACATTGTATATATGTATTTTAGTGTATATATATATGTAGTACATATGTTATGTGTGTGTATGTGAGTTTTTAGGGTGTTTGGATGTGTGTGTGTATAGTTATGTATATATATACATATCTATGTATATATGTTATGTGTGTGTGTGTTTGGGGGTTTGATTGTGGGTTCCAGGTTCTGGAATTTTCCCCCCCCCCCTGTCCTGATCTCTCTCTCACACTCACAGTCTCTCTCTCTCACACTCACTGTCTCACTCTCTCTCTCATTTCAGTCTCTCTCTCATCTCCTAGTCTCTCTCTCTCTCTCTTAACTATATATATATGTAATATATATAGGTTGATATATATATATAGATATATATATATATATATATATATATATATATATATATATATATGTATATATATAAAATACATTGTTTTAGGTCTCTTGTGTGTTATATATATATATAAATATGTGAGTGGGGAGTTTGGGTATTGTATATATGGTATTCCATATAGGTATATAGATAATAGATTGTGTATATATATATAGATATATATATATATGTATAACCTCTAGTTATAGGTTTATGAGAAAACCTAGACTATTGGCCTATGGCCAGGATCACTAGCCTATGGTTTGGACTAGCCCTAATGACCCAAAACCCTGCTAGAAAACCCTTGTTGACTAAGGGTTGACCAAAGTCAACATTTGGTCAAAAGTGACCTAGTTAACCTAGAAATGACTAGGAATGACCTAAATCAACTAGTTTGACTAGTTTGACTAAAACCCTAACTAGTTTGACTAATATTGACTTAACTTTGACTAGTTTGACCAGAGTTGACCAAGAGTTGACTTTTGACCAGATTGACCTAGAATCATGTAGTTTGCATAGTAGACTTTATTTTTACCATTATGGATACATTGTGACTTGTATTGCCCTGATTAGGAGCCATACACCTCTCCTCAGACAGTATATCCTCTTCAGACATTCAGTTATTAGGCGAGTACATTCTCTGACCGTTTCATACTTGTTCAGGCTTTACTTCTCGCTCTAGATTACTTTACTTGTTGCTGTCACGTTGGTAACACGGATTGGTACTATATGGATCTTTACATGAGATGTTATCCCCCTCGGGAGCATCGGGTACTTCATGTTATGTGTGTTTCACTATCATCATGTACTCCTATGCTTTCATTATTCATGTACACTCATGTGATCATGTACTCTCATGTTTACTGAGCTCTCATGTATACTATCATGTGCACCCTTTTATGGGCCCCATGTGATATCATGTACAATAACGTAACTTGTATAGATCCTTGTGTATTGATTGGGGTACGGGGGAGTAGAAGTGGACATGTGAATAATTCCAAAGTAGTGTAGTCATGTACAAACTCAGTAGTATAGTCATGTATAAATTCTAGCCATTCACATGCCTATCTTGTGCTCTACATCACTAGTCACTCATAGTTCTCTATATACAGTAGATATTTCATTACAACTATCTCTTTTACAGCGTATATTTCCTTTCAGCAGTTCATGTATCTTACTCTATTGCCTGTATCGTATTTCCTAACCTGATATGCACTGCGTGAGATGTATTGTGCTCGTTCCCGTCCTGATTGGACCTGTTGAAAATATTACAGAGGATGAGGATGAGGCCCTGGTGTCTACCTATTATGGAGCAGGACTAGATGATACTTATGTTGTGGACCCTCAGCAGGTTCCACCTACAGCTGAGGAGGATGTTCCAGTAGTCTAGACCAGTTTAGTCTAGGCAGTCTTTTCTATATTTACTTTTTGTCTCACATTCTGTGTTGTATTTTGAGATGTGGAGATGTATAGACTCTTAGACTTATTGTATTATGAGTTGACATTCTGGATGTTATGTATCTTAGACACTTAGTCTTATTTCATCTATGCTATGGTTCTCTTTGAGTTACTATCTATCTGTTCTTCGTTCTTCTACCCTAGATGTGATTGAGATTGTTTTCTATTTGTCACCTCCATTCGGAGAGTATAAACTGTACAGGTACCTTATACTGTTAGATGATTGACCTAGGACAGCGTTCTACCGCCGACACTGCGGCGTAGGCTGGACGTACCCACTTCTCGTGCCCTTACTCTAGGGTGCGGGTCGTGACACGTTTTTAGTGGTGGCCCATGCAGGTCTCGAGTTTATGTAGTGGTATTCGAACTAGAGTATCACTACAGCCTGCGATAGGATTTGAGGAATATGCTTAGAGAGAATGGATACTCAATCACTGCTAGGATACTTTGAGAGATTCCTGGGATGACCCTTGAGAATCTCATTGAAATTACGATTTAAACTCCTTTTCCCTTGATTGAATTTGATTTGAGGGATTCACTGTAGAACTTTGAATCCTGGTATTAGTTGATGATTTTGAAATTTTTGTAGTTGTTGATTTTAATTTCTTAGTGTTAGATTAATATTTTTTATTTTTTTTTGGGGTACTCAATCACAATTATGAGAAAACTCTTATTTATTTCTTGCCATCTAATCCTCTTGCTAATTGCCTTTCATTAAAATGAACTGTCCTCTCTATTTTGCATCTTGCTTAAACTCTTTCTACCAATCTATGTGACTGTATCCCAAACCTGACTTACTCGACTTTTCCTCAAATAAAGACTCATTAAGACCTTCTAACCTTGACCTTGATTGGTCGAACCCTAACTATATTCATCTAGTAGCCTATCTATCCCTAGGACTGTGTTCCTAAATTATTTACTGGACTCCTGATTTATTTTATTCCATGAGTTAAATTGATCTTCTTCAATTTTGCATCAATTTGTCACGTCTCGAACTCCCACTTTCTATTCTAGATCATTGGACGTCCTTTACCATGACTTAGATATTCAGAGTATAATACTAGCTGTTACCTCCCAACAAACCTCACATGTAAGACCTAGACTAGCCTACCTTCATGTAGGTATTCTATGTCCCACTAAAACCCGTCTCCTTGTACACTATTTTCTTGACATAATTTTCTGGTCAAATGGCTAAACCATAACCTCTACCATGATACCAAATTGGTTCTTATTTCAATTAGAGATCCACCTTGGCTCAATTCTTTCGACCTGGCATGTGACGGTGTTCTGCTTGGACCCTCAAATACTTAACCTCGTACCGTATCTTGATTGCTTGACCCGATTGGTTAAGGATCTTGGACTATGTATCTTCTTTTATCATTTCCACCCTTACTTATATCTTATGCTATAAATTTTATCCTCAAGTTTTACAAGCTTATCCTTTTCGAGCTTGATCATGATATATTTTATTGGGGGTACACCCACTAACATATTATCTAATCAGAACAGGCGCATGATGGTCTGATCAACCTATTGCGTTTTGGTTCGCCTTTTCATATATTAATCTACACGGATGGAGACAATTAAACTTGCCCTAGAATCTTATCCGCAGCAGCCTTGACAATTCTTCTTGGAATTATTTTATCGCCTATGAACCTCGTATTCGTATCCAGTTAAATTAACTTAATCATGACCTGGATCTTCATCATTGGATGCTCGTGCTCGTACTCGATTTCATTGATTTTCCATCTTGCCCAATCTCGATTTATCCTGAAATTGATCAACTTAGATCGTGTCAAGACTAAAATCTATTTGTGATTGTTGTACCTAAATTTTCAATTTTCTTTTTATGGAATGGTAACTTTAATGATTTCTCACTTGTTAATGACCTATTTTCATATAGGATGGTAGACGACCCTATAGCCTTGATGATTGTTGTTTCCTTATCTTCCCAATTAGGACACTTTAGATTGCTTGTACGTTTTGATACCATAGGACAGTATTGATCTAGAAATGACTAGTGCACCTAGATGAGACCACAGACTGTTCCATTTAACCTGTCCCCCTGGTACCACTATTCATCATGATTTTGGTTCACTTTAGGCTATAGACCTTTCCCACTTTAATTTACGATCACCGTAGGTACATTACCGTGACTTTTAAATTTGGAGCACAAGACTAGTTATTTCCTCGAAACTGACTTCACATACCTGACCTAGACATGACATACTACACCCATGATCTTAGTGTCCCACTCAGGCATACCATCGTGTGTTTCATTTGCTTAGTACGATTTTCCTGACCCGAGGCTCCATCCTGATTTACCCCATGGAGTTACTTTTGGCTTCGATTTGAATTCAGGACACCATATGACCTGAAACTGCCAGCCAATTTTTGGACATGACCCAGTATAGGTCTACTACCCATATTTTGCTTGTTGACCTTGTATGTTGCCCAGGTAGTGGCTTCGTCCTTGATTGTTGGAGGTTGACCTAGAAGGAGTACGACCATCTAAATTTCGAGGACGAAATTATTTTAAGGTGGGTAGACTTGTAACACCCTGTTTTCTGAAATTGGGGATTTTTGAAAATTTATTATTTTTTTTATTTATTAATGGTATTTTAGTCATGGTATGATTTTCTGGTGATTTTAATTAAGTTAAACCATTTCTAAAGTCATGCTAAGTCATGACTTATGACTTTGTGACTTTGTTAGTAAACCTTAGTGTAAACCCTAGTTTCTCTAACCTAGAAGTTGCCATGACCATGAGAGCTTGACCATAGGCTTAGAATATCATTTTAGTGATTTTTAGCCATAGGGGTATTTTGGTAATTTTTAGGAATTTATTTGGAATTTAGTGGGATTAGTGAGATTTTACTATTCATGGACTTTTAGATTAGTGACTTGCTAATCCCTAACCTAATTACCCTAATCCATAGGTTAGCTACTAACCTAGAATGACTAAGAGGATTAGATATTCATGGTAGTTAAGCTATATAAATATCTAGATATTATTTATTGATATTTTGCTTAAATTATGCAAAATATCTAAACCCCTTTACAAAGTCTTTCCCTTAGCTTGCAAGCAAGCCAAGGACAACCTCCCCCCATGCCTTGGCCATGCTTGGCCGGCCAAGACACCCCCCCCCCCTTGGTTGATCATTCCTATATATTAGTTCATTTCCTTGTATTAAAATTTACATGTTTTAAATCATTGAAAATAGCCTTTTCTTGGAAAATTCATAACTCTCAACATAGTGATCCAAATCACTTCAAACCTCTTGCATTGGGTTCCTACAACCTAGAGGGTGCTAAGGGAGGCTAGCAAGTTGGACACAAGGACTTGGACACACCCATAAGTGGACTTGGACACCCCCTCATTTATTGAGTTTTCAAGGATTTTGCACATATAGGTAAATGTCTCTAAACCATATTAATATTGTAGTTTTTCTTCATAAATGCATGCATATAGGTGTATACTAGCTGTGGGTAAAGTTTGGTGAAATCTAGGAATCGTTTGGTGTCGTATCGGACACGTATCCTACATATAAAACCCTATTTATGTTCACTGTTTTTGCACACTGTCACATTGATAACACACACTGTTTTGTAAAACTTTTTGAACCAAAACCTAGTCCTAGGTTTCCTAACCCTAACCCTGCGTCACTGTGCACATTTTGAGCTTGTGTCGTGTCCAAATCTGGACACGAAGCTCTCAGTTTCACTCACACTGGACACACTGCACAGTACACTGTAAATCCCCTGCTACCACCCCCTTAGTTCTCCCTCTACACGCCACTTGGACACGCCAAAATTGGCATAGAGCACGGGGCACTGACTGACAGGTCATCCCCAAAGTTTGGGATGACCTCGTGTCGTGTCGGACACGGAATCGTCCCCGCAAGGGTCGTGCACTGCACTGCACAGCCGAGTTTTTGGCTCTGACACGGGTCTCGTGTCCCACGTACACGAGTCGTGGACACGTGTCAGGGTGACACGTGTGTAGTAGACCCTAGGGCGAACCCCAGGACACGAGCACGAGGTGTGTCGTGTCCTGTGTTGCGTACACGAGACGCGTGCATCACTGCACGACGCGGTCTGAAACCACGTATTTCCCTCTCTGATACGCGTGTCGTGTCCTCTCTACACAACACGTGGACACAGTGCAGGGTGTTGGACACGTACCCTACCCCTAGGTGAACATTCGTGCACGTGCACGAGACACGAGAGTGTCTGTGTCGTGTCCTAGGGTGAGTTGCACGCGTGCACGATACTGTGTGTGTGCGTGTGTATCAGGTTTACCCGAGTGGTTGTTTTGTGAGTTGGACACGTCGTGTCGTGTCTATACTCTGTGTCAGGCACCTAGGACACTAGTATATGTGTGGGGCTAGTGTTACCAACCTAGGGATACGAGTCTTAGCTCGTTTTAGTGTGAGAATTTGGGATTACCTATATTTCGAGTAAACAGTGCAAATATTCCAGTTTTTGTGTTTCCTTTCCAGTTTTTGACTTCGAGTTTCAAATCTATTTTTGATGTGATTAGTACATTGTATATATGTATTTTAGTGTATATATATATGTAGTACATATGTTATGTGTGTGTATGTGAGTTTTTAGGGTGTTTGGATGTGTGTGTGTATAGTTATGTATATATATACATATCTATGTATATATGTTATGTGTGTGTGTGTTTGGGGGTTTGATTGTGGGTTCCAGGTTCTGGAATTTTCCCCCCCCCCCTGTCCTGATCTCTCTCTCACACTCACAGTCTCTCTCTCTCACACTCACTGTCTCACTCTCTCTCTCATTTCAGTCTCTCTCTCATCTCCTAGTCTCTCTCTCTCTCTCTTAACTATATATATATGTAATATATATAGGTTGATATATATATAGATATATATATATATATATATATATATATATATATATATATATATATATATATGTATATATATAAAATACATTGTTTTAGGTCTCTTGTGTGTTATATATATATATAAATATGTGAGTGGGGAGTTTGGGTATTGTATATATGGTATTCCATATAGGTATATAGATAATAGATTGTGTATATATATATAGATATATATATATGTATAACCTCTAGTTATAGGTTTATGAGAAAACCTAGACTATTGGCCTATGGCCAGGATCACTAGCCTATGGTTTGGACTAGCCCTAATGACCCAAAACCCTGCTAGAAAACCCTTGTTGACTAAGGGTTGACCAAAGTCAACATTTGGTCAAAAGTGACCTAGTTAACCTAGAAATGACTAGGAATGACCTAAATCAACTAGTTTGACTAGTTTGACTAAAACCCTAACTAGTTTGACTAATATTGACTTAACTTTGACTAGTTTGACCAGAGTTGACCAAGAGTTGACTTTTGACCAGATTGACCTAGAATCATGTAGTTTGCATAGTAGACTTTATTTTTACCATTATGGATACATTGTGACTTGTATTGCCCTGATTAGGAGCCATACACCTCTCCTCAGACAGTATATCCTCTTCAGACATTCAGTTATCAGGCGAGTACATTCTCTGACCGTTTCATACTTGTTCAGGCTTTACTTCTCGCTCTAGATTACTTTACTTGTTGCTGTCACGTTGGTAACACGGATTGGTACTATATGGATCTTTACATGAGATGTTATCCCCCTCGGGAGCATCGGGTACTTCATGTTATGTGTGTTTCACTATCATCATGTACTCCTATGCTTTCATTATTCATGTACACTCATGTGATCATGTACTCTCATGTTTACTGAGCTCTCATGTATACTATCATGTGCACCCTTTTATGGGCCCCATGTGATATCATGTACAATAACGTAACTTGTATAGATCCTTGTGTATTGATTGGGGTACGGGGGAGTAGAAGTGGACATGTGAATAATTCCAAAGTAGTGTAGTCATGTACAAACTCAGTAGTATAGTCATGTATAAATTCTAGCCATTCACATGCCTATCTTGTGCTCTACATCACTAGTCACTCATAGTTCTCTATATACAGTAGATATTTCATTACAACTATCTCTTTTACAGCGTATATTTCCTTTCAGCAGTTCATGTATCTTACTCTATTGCCTGTATCGTATTTCCTAACCTGATATGCACTGCGTGAGATGTATTGTGCTCGTTCCCGTCCTGATTGGACCTGTTGAAAATATTACAGAGGATGAGGATGAGGCCCTGGTGTCTACCTATTATGGAGCAGGACTAGATGATACTTATGTTGTGGACCCTCAGCAGGTTCCACCTACAGCTGAGGAGGATGTTCCAGTAGTCTAGACCAGTTTAGTCTAGGCAGTCTTTTCTATATTTACTTTTTGTCTCACATTCTGTGTTGTATTTTGAGATGTGGAGATGTATAGACTCTTAGACTTATTGTATTATGAGTTGACATTCTGGATGTTATGTATCTTAGACACTTAGTCTTATTTCATCTATGCTATGGTTCTCTTTGAGTTACTATCTATCTGTTCTTCGTTCTTCTACCCTAGATGTGATTGAGATTGTTTTCTATTTGTCACCTCCATTCGGAGAGTATAAACTGTACAGGTACCTTATACTGTTAGATGATTGACCTAGGACAGCGTTCTACCGCCGACACTGCGGCGTAGGCTGGACGTACCCACTTCTCGTGCCCTTACTCTAGGGTGCGGGTCGTGACACACGCATGGCACTTCTTCGCATATTCAACAACGTCAGCGACCATGGTTGGCCAGTAGTAGCCCATGTATCGCAGTCGGTCCTGCAACTTAGGGCCAGGTTGATGGGCCCCGCAGGTTCCATCGTGAGGTTCTCGAAGGGCTTCGGCTGCTTCTTCGTTAGACAAACATCGAAGGAGAAGTCCGTCGTAGGAGCGTCGATACAGCATTTTTGTAGCTGTATCGTAGTAGAATCGAAGAAAGCGTCTCCTGACTAAGACGGCTTCTTTCGGGTCCTCTGGGAGGATTCCGTAGACGACAAAGTCGATGAACGGTAATCTCCAGTCTCGGACATTAACACCGGCACTAGTTGACATGGCATGGGCCACTCGTGAGCACAGGTTGTTTTTAGGACAAACCAAGTCTCGACCCACCACTGTGACGTAGTGTTGAGTCCCGAGGGGTGCTGCCAATGAGGCTGCGAGGCCAGCCAGAGCATCAGCCTCCAGATTTTGTAGCCGAGGTACGTGTTCGATGAAGAACTCGGTGAAGGTTGAAATGATGTTTAATGCAACTTCATGGTAAGGGATCAAATCTTCATGGCGAACCTCGTATTGCCCTCTGATCCGGTTTTTGACGAATTTTGAGTCGCCGTAGGCTTCCAGATGATTCACCCCCAGCTGTTGCGCCAGCTGGAGTTCCATAATGAGCGCGTTGTACTCAGCAACATTATTGGAGCACGGCTTCGAAAGGGAGTAAGCACGCTGGATGACCAGCTGATCGGGGGAGACTAATACTACCCCCACTCCTACGATGATTTGGCCTTTGGGGCCTGTTCTTGAAGCGCCATCGAAAAATATCCGCCAGACGGAGCCTTCTTCGGTGACGTTTGATTCTTGGATCTCATCCGGGATGTCTTCGTAGAGTCTTGAGGACTCTGGGATGGGGTGTGTAGAAGCATAGAATTTCACAACCAGAAAGCCCATGCGCCAGACACTACATGCGCCAGAATTCGGACAGAACACTTCACAGCAAAATCAATGAGTATAGACATTTAAAAAAGGACTTTTTATTTATATACAAAAGTCTATTACATGTCTGGAAAAGGTTGTACAAAGAAGAATTTCTACAAAGGAAAGATCCTAAGTTTACAGCCAGCGGCCACCATGCGCCTCCAGATAGGCGCAGCAGTCACCATGCGCCGCCAGTTAGGCGCTGCAGTTACCATGCGCCTCCAACCAGGCGCATCCCACCATCTCTTCAGCAGCTCAGTTATGTGCATCCCTTCAGCAGCCCAGTTATGTGCCGCTCTTCCAGCCAGGCTCACCTGATAAGTGCTTCGCCAAGCAAAGCATTTAACCCTATGGCTGGAACCAAGGAAGAGAAGAGCACCGCAAGGCTGTGGCCAGGGGAGGCTTCGAAAGAGCCTCCAAAGACCAAGGAAGACCGTGATCGAAACCGCGGCAAAAGGAGCAGCTTTCAAACCTACCAGAGTGGGCAACCCCCACTTTGAAGGAAGAAAGAGCCTAGCACCGCCATTCCGATCTACGGCTCTTCCGGAATAACGGAGACGAGGCCCGAGCATCCCTATCTTTGGATGCAACAGGCACCTTCCGCCTGCCTCAGAAGCCCTCGACTCCGTCTTTTGGATGTAACAGTCACCTTCAAGTGTATCGAAGACGACATGGCGTCTCATTTTCACCCTCGGGAGCACCTCGTCGACAGAATGCACCCGCATATCCAAGTTCATGTTGGAAGTACGTGAGGGAATGAGAAGCAAACCTTCTCTCTATGCCACTATTTATAGGCCGGGCAAATCAAACCCACACGCCAAGTGGATGGCTCTCCGAATTCCGTGCAATGAATTTACATTAAATGGATGAACCGGACGCCTCGAATTCAGCCAAACGGCTATTTAAAGCACTCGAGGAGCGAAACAGCCGCATCATTAAAAGACATGTCGGATGCGCCAGCCAGACAGCGCATCACACGGACGCGCCCTTCGGCATCAGGTGCATCACACAGACGCGCCCTTCGGCATCAGGCGCATCACACAGACGCGCCCTCCATACCAGGCGCATCACAGAGGATGCACCCCCACACATCCCCATACCGAGTGGAACGACAATCGACGCGCCCACTCAACTGTCCATCGAATGTCACAAACATTAAATGCTGAACTGACAGAGTTGGCAGCACGCTTCCCAAAGTCTGAACAGTTGACAGCTTTTTTAGAAAACGAAGCGTCGGCAACGTCAGCACCATCATGACTTTACTCCGACGGCTACTGCCACGTGGCCACTCAACCACCCGCATGCGCCTCTGCAGCCATGCGTCCAAATCAGCATGCGCCTCAAAAGCCATGCGCCCCAGACTGCTCTCTGATCCCAAAAGACAGAAAGGAAGTCGCCTGCATGCGCCTCAAAAGCCATGCGCCCCGAACGGTTTGTAACTCCTAAAGATTACGAGCCGCAGCCTCCTCCTGCGTCCAATCCAAGGCGCAGCTCACCAGATCACTCCCCCCACCAAATTCGAGATCTCCGAGCCATGAGTCGACGACACGTGTCCTTTGACTCAACTCATCCAAGATTTCAGCAACAGAAAGATCTTCTCCTTTGCTACGTGCCGGCTCACAACAGCAACATGAAGAAGTCAACCCCTCGATCAGGGTGCATCATCCACGCGCCTCCATCAGCAATCCCCACGTGGCGTCCCCACATACCAGCATATCCTACATGCGCGCATGAGCAGCCAGCCTACAAAACTATAAATAGAGGGATCATTTCCTTCACACACAGACAGAGGAGAATCCAGAACGAACATACAGAGAATCACCAGAGAGGCAGCTACAGACACTCAACGTCTTCCTCCTCTCAGCAAGCTCCAGCACCCAGAGCAATCTACACCTTCAGAGAACCGATAACCGTCGTCAGCCCGTCAACGGAGTCAATGCATTACCACTCGCTCCATTGGCACTAAGGACCCAGTTTAAACAAAAGTGTACTCCTAGGACTACATCGAAATCCTATATTGTAACACTGTTCTGTTTGTGTTAAAGTTTTCAATCAAACAATTTTAATGGCAAACAAGCTGGCGACTCTGCTGGGGACTTCTTTCTCCTCTTCCGAGAAAGTCGTGTAACAGGCCGACGACGTGAAGGTGGGCTCCTCCTACAAAACGCTGGTCGTGCGCCCCAATCAACAGGCGTACGAGGAGTTCATTTCTGAAGGAAGTACGAGTCCTTCGAAGTGGCTGTCGAAGTCAAAGAAGACCCGCACGGCCTGGGTGCGCAAGGTCGACGCCTCGGGCACCACCACTGAAGGGAATACGCCAATCCAGCCCTCCCTTCCTGCTGACGTTCTCAGCAACCAAGGTGCGCCCGCTGATGCAGCGCATCTCTCGGAGAAGCGTGCGGCTGACCACGTTCTCCAGCCATCTCCCTCTCAGGCGAGGAAGATACGTCGACGGAGCAGGGGCGCAGCCAATGCCCCGCGCATCACCTCTGATGCGCCACAAAAAGCCTCTGTCTTTGACAGACTCACTCGCTGTGATGGCGAGAAGAATTTGGATGCTGAGTACTATGCACCCCAGAGGGCTAGTACGAAGAAATCTAAGGCGGCACGGGCCATGCGCCACAAACGTGCTATGCCAGCAGCAGGTCAAAAGCATGCGCTCACAATCACGCGTGCTGCTGATGGCAAGCTGTACAAGGTCGACTCAGGTGCTTCTGCACCAACAACGAGTCGACCTTCAAAGTTCTCATCTCACTTGGGCGCATCTACTGCGTGCACAACCAAGTCGAGTGAGGCAAATTCAGTGGTCTTGAACTCCCGCGCCTCCTCTGGTTGTACGTTTGAGGTCCGTTCAAGTCACTTCAAATGTTGTGGTTCCCCCACTACTGATCGTGATGCCTGCTTGGTATTAGATCAGGGGGCGCAGCACTCACCTGACCACCCCGGCGTTTGGCCTTGCCATGCGTCTGAAGGGGGTGTGAAGGCAGCACTCTCCTCCAACGATCTGCGCAACGTGATCACTCACAAGCGCCGGTCAGGAGAGTTGACCAACAAGCACGATGCGCCTCTCACGGGGCATACTTGTGCGGTGGTCACCATCAACTGCTGTTGCAAGGCGACAGTTCCACCAAGGCAGTCAGTCTTCCAACGGCTGCAATCATCGACACCCCTCCGACGTCGCCTTGGGACGAAGGTGTCAGCAGAAGAGGAGCCCAGGGTTGCTTCATGCAACGTGATCTCCAACTCCTCGTCAGTCCGGAAGACGACTGGCAATTCCTCGTCTTCATCCAAAAGCCAACCGAAGAAAACCAAGGCAGCTGTCTCGACCTCTGGAGTGTTCGAAGGCACTTGGTCGAGGAAGAAGTTCTTGGAGGAAGCTGGGGGTAGTCAGACCCTTGTTGAGCCTCCTTCCGAAGACGAAGATGTCCAAAGTACAGCTGCGGCGGATCTTCATCATCGAGGCGAAGATAGCCTCCCAGAAGCACCTCAAAACGAGGATGTCCCCCAGGATACAGCTGGGGGTAGGAACGAAGAGGCCCTTCAAGACGGAACTGAGGGCAATCAGGCCCTTGCAGATGCGCCCATCGAGAATGACCTCCAGAATGTGACTGGGGGTGGCCAAGACGAAACACCAGGAGAGGCGACTCCCCCACATGAGAGTGAGGCCGAGAGCGAAGCCTCAACCAATCCATCCACTCCCGGCCGTGTCATGACAGTATACATGGCCGGGGGTGATTCCGAGTCTGATGCGCAGCCGTAGGATATTGTTCAGCACATAGACTCATTAGAGGGAGGACTCAAAACCCTCTCTGCCTCAATGCAAGCACTGACTCAAGCGGTGTTTGATATGCGGTCGGCCTTGATCAGGACACCTTCAACTGGTCCCGACCCAGGAGCCAATGGGGAGTCGAGTGTGCCCCTCCAATGGGCACCCTCAGACACAGAAGTACCCCGGACGTCTGAGCCCTCAAACGCTCCACTCCAGATGGTACCACCTTCCCTGACTCCTGGCTCCACGAAGGATGTGGTCGAAATGATCAAGGGCTTGCGGGAGCGCTTCGAATCCAAAAACAGGCAAGAGGAGCGCCAGAAAATGGGCATTCTCCAACCTTATCCTCTCGAGTGGAACAAGGTGGTTTATCCCCCAAAGTATAAACTACAAACACTCATGCCATACGACGGGAAGGACTCTCCGCGTCGGTACCTGACGTACTTCCAGTCACAGACGGGGCATCTTCCGAAGGAGGACGCACTCCTCACCAGCATCTTCGTTGGGGCCCTAAAAGGAGTGGCGTATGACTGGTACTGCAGCCTCCCCGACAATTCTATATCGTCCTTCGACGACCTGACGCGCCTCTTCCTCGACCGCTTCTACGATGGCGGGAAGGACATGACGATGGCGTCTCTCATAGAGATACGCCAGAAGGAGAAAGAAACGGTTCGGGTGTTCATTAAACGTTTTCGACAGGCCTGCTTCAGGTTACCTCCAGGCATGCCAGAACATGCGCTTCTCTCCTCTTGCAGCATGAACATGCTGCCTGCAGTAAAGCTTTGGCTCAATTCTACTCCTCCTCCCGACTGGAGCTCCCTGATCATCGAAGCTGAAGCTGCAGAAAAGAAGGTGGCCAATGCACGTCTTCTGGGTGTCAGCTTCCCCGCCTTTGACGATAAGGAGAAAAGGTCTGCAGCCAACAACTCCGGACGAGAAGCAAAGGGGAAACAGGCATTGACTGTTAATGCCTCGAAAGGCGCATCTGCGCCTACTCAGAAGCCTCCACTGGCACCGAGACCCAAGGAGGTGTATTCATTCAATGACGAAGACACCCTGCAACTCTTTGAAATACTGAAGTAGGGTGACAAGATCAAGCTTCCGGACCCAAAGCGGCCCGATGAAGTCGGGAAAGTGGACAACCCGAGGTACTGTCACTACCATCGGTTTGTCGGACACCCAACCAAGGACTGCTACGTCCTCAAGAATTACATCCAGCGTATGATCAATGCGGATGTAATCTCCGTCGACTATGAAGAGAAGACGGTGTCAGCCAATGTGGTGTCACTTCAGTTCGGCACCTTGCCGCCGACTACCACACAAGATGGCGTCGTCTCCATCCCTAAGGCGACAATGGAGGTGGTGAACTTGCCACCTACCCGTGACAATACGAGTGGACTCATCCCACTTACCACATCTCGAGGAGAGGTCCTCTGGGTTCACCCCGACCACGTCTCCGAGGTGACTCAAACGGAGGTACGTTCTACCTCCAAACCAAAAGGCAGGAAGATTAAGTCTTGCCGCACGGTCTCTTCTTCAACGGAAGAGGCACTTCCAGTGCAGACGCGTGCACAACAGAACGCCCAGCCCGGCGAAGCTGCCGCCGAGGTGGTGCCTCCTGGCACCATCCCTGAGCAGGGCCCGTCTAAGCCCTCAGCAGCCAATAAGCAAAAGCAGGTGGAGGCCCGTTTCGACCGACCTCTACGGAAGGAAAATGCTTCGGGGCTAGCCAAGCCTCATAACTTTGACATTCTGGCACAACTGGCCAGTACTCCTGCACGCCTGTCTTTGTTCGAGCTCCTGCGTCTTTCCAAAGACTCCCGAGAAGCTCTCTGCGAAGCTCTGAAGGACGCTGAATCCTTTCTCAGTCAGGTCAAGCAGCCTGAAGACCTCCCAACTACTTGTGCGTACTATCATTGTGCGGATGAGGTTATCCCAAACATAACTTTCATCCAACAAGACATGCTGTTCAAGCACCACCGACATAACCGACCGCTGTATTACACAGGGTACGTCGGTTCAGTCAAGGTGAGCCAGATTCAGATCGATCCGGGGTCTTCCCTCAGCATCATCCCGAAGGCGCTGCTATCAAAATTGGGGATCCCAATGTACCGGCTGGCGCCCTCCAACACAACCATCAGTGGCTTCAACGCTAGCAAAAGCGAGCCACTGGGCAAGATCCGACTGAAGTGTCACATCGGCAACCTCAAAACTGAGGTGACTTGTTATGTGGTGGATGCCGAGGTCAACTACAACATCCTGCTCGGCCGACCATGGCTACATGAGTACATGGTGGTGCCCTCCACGCTCCACCAATGCATGAAATATGTATCCACCAACGGCGTCATCCGGACGGAGTTTGCAGACATCGATCCTTTCAAAGGGATTGAAGCCTACTTTACCGATTCCGACTTGTACAAGCCACTTGACGAGGAAGAAGCCAACGATGCTGATGATGAGGCAGAGACGGCAACTGAGCCAGACACGGAGCCTGAGATGACTCCAAACGCCCCTTTGAAGATCCGACTGAAGGGCAAACCACCCCAGAAGGTGCCTCCAATGAGCATCAAACTATCAGGGAAAGCACCGATTCCTGAGGCTCCCCTGAAGATACGCCTCAAAGGAAAGCCGCCTCAAACATCGGCTCCCCTGGTGGCAAAATTATAGGGGAAGGCACCACTCACAGGAGGCACAGTTGAGGCACCTCTGAAGGTGCGTCTTAAGGGCAAGCCCCCACAGTCATCCAAGATGCCAGAGAGGGCTCACATAACCCTCTCAGATCCCAAAGTCAAAGCTGTGGTGGATTCTCCTGATCCGACCCCAGTGCTTACAGATGAGGAGCTCGGCGAATATATCTCTGCTGATATAGATGCACCCTCCTTAGACAATGTAATCCCACGGGATAAGATCTCGTATTTTATCAATAATAGAGTGTCTTTTAATTATTCTTGTCTTCCACACTGGAATGCTATGTATACATTAGATAACGCTCTACGGTCGTTGCAAACACAAATAACGACCGTCCATCATAATCGAGTAGTCCCGTCTCAAGGAGTCTGTTTCATAGCCCCTCCACGAAGCCGAGACGAAGGAACCATCATCTTGGGCAAAGTCGAGCGTCATCAAGACCTCCCGCCACTCGAGCCAGAACCTGATACAGACAGAGTACAAGTCTACCGATACACGGATACGGCAAAGCATATCATCCAAAAGATGGACTATGACCTAAAAAGCAACAAAGGCCTAAACTACGGCAAAGGTCGACATCTCCCTCTCCGGCTTCTGACACCTAAGGGAAAGCCGCAAGACTACTACAATCAGACTCGAAGGGGGGTAGGCTATGTCACGCCGCCAACAACTCCAGAGAGTTCAGACGCAGAAGACGTAGAACATTCCCACTCGTCCGAAGCATCGACTTGGGATTCCGATACCAGTATCGGATCAGTCTTCAGAAAAGTGCTGTCAGCTAACATGACATCAGCACAACCTCAAAAAGGTGAAGGCGAAGACCAAGCGCCGGAACCCTTCGAAGAAGAACCCTGGGCTCAACGCCTAGGAGAACAATGGGAGTCTCGTTTTGAGTTACGTGAACCTCCCACCGAAGACGAAGTCGAGCAGATCGACCTTGGGGACGGATCTTCTTCCAAACCCATCTTTATCAGCAAAAGCCTAGAAGGAGAAGACCGAGAGTCTCTAATCCAGCTGGCTAAAGAGTATATTGACGTCTTTGCCTGGAGCTACGAAGACATGCCTGGACTCTATCCACAGATCGCAATGCATAGGTTGAACATCTTACCTGATGCCAAACCTATCAAATAACAACAGCGACGTTTCCGTCCGGACATCATAAATGCCATCGATCAGGAGGTGGACAAACTCTTGATCAGCGGCTTCATCCGTGAGGAACAACACCCAGATTGGGTGGCCAACGTCGTACTTGTCACCAAGAAAAATAGGAAGATATGAGTCTGTATCGACTTCAGGGACCTCAACTCTGCTTGCCCGAAGGACGAATTCCCGCTTCCAATCACCGATGTGATGATCGACAACACATGTGGCTTTGAACGCATGTCCTTCATGGACGGGTATTCAGGCTACAATCAAATCAAGATGTTCCCCGATGACGCAAAACACACGTCATTCAGGACTCCGAAAGGTGTTTTCTGCTACACAGTGATGCCTTTCGGCTTGAAGAACGCCGGTGCAACATACCAATCAGCTATGAGCACCATCTTCCGTCAACATCTTCGTAAGACAGTCGAATGCTATGTTGACGACATCGCAGTCAAGAGCCGCCTCAAAGGAGATCACCTACAGGATCTGAAGACAGTCTTCGATCTCATGCGGGCACATCAACTCAAAATGAACCCCGCTAAATCCTTCCTGGGGGTTTCTAGCGGCAAATTCTTGGGGTTTGTCATCACGGCGAAAGGCATTCATGTTGATCCCGAGAAGACCAAAGCCATCCTCAATATGGACCCTCCGAAGAATCTTCGAGAACTTCGGGGCCTACAGGGACGTCTGGCATACATCCGGAGGTTCATAGCAAACCTCTCCGGTAAATGTCAACCCTTTACTCAGCTCATGAAGAAGGGAGTCTCTTATATCTGGACAGAGGAGTGCCAAAAGGCTTTCGACGACATCAAAACCTACTTGACGAGCCCACCAGTCCTGGTGGCACCTGTCGCCGGCAAACCATTTCTCCTCTACGTCCATGCCATGGATCATTCCTTTGGCACTCTGCTGGCTCAAAACAGCGATACAGGCTATGAGCAAGCAATCTACTACCTCAGTCGAACGCTCATCGGGGCCGAACACCGGTACAACCCCGTTGAAAAGGAGTGCTTGGCTTTGGTGTTTGTCATCCAGAAGACTCGTCATTATGTCTCGGGCCAGACAATTCATGTCATTTCCCGAGTCAATCCGCTCAGAGTCCTCATGACGAAGCCAGGATCATTGAACTCCCGGCTAGCCATATGGGAGATCTTGCTAACACCGTATAATATGGTGTTTGTCCCGCAAAAAGCTGTTAAAGGTCAAGCTCTGGCTGACTTTTTAGCTGCACACCCCATCCTAGAATCTTTAAAACTCTATGAAGACATCCCGGATGAGGTCCAAGAATCCAACGTCACCGAAGGAAGCTCCGTTTGGCGGATGTTTTTTGATGGTGCTTCAAGAACAGGCCCCAAAGGCCAAATCATCGCAGGAGTGGGGGTAGTCTTAGTCTCCCCCGATCAGTTGGTCATCCAGCATGCTTACTCCCTTTCGAAGCCGTGCTCCAACAATGTTGTCGAGTACAACGCACTCATCATGGGACTCCAACTCGCACAACAGCTGGGGATGGACCATATGGAAGCCTACGGTGACTCAAAACTCGTCGTGAACCAGATTCGGGGGCAATACGAGGTTCGCCATGAAGATCTGATCCCTTACCACGAAGTTGCATTGAATATCATCTCAACCTTCACTGGGTTCTTCATCGAACATGTACCCCGTCTACAAAACTTGGAGGCCGACGCTCTGGCTGGCCTCGCGGCCTCATTGGCAGCGCCCCTTGGGACTCAACACTATGTCACGGTAACTGGCCGGGACTTGGTTTGTCCTAGAAAAAACCTATGCTTGCGAGTGGCTCATGCCATGCCGACGAACACTGGTGTTAATGTCCGAGACTGGAGGTTCCCGTTCATCGACTTCGCTGTCTACGAAATCCTTCCAGAGGACCCGAAGGAAGCCGTCTCAGTCAGGAGACGCTCTCTTCGATTCTACTACGATACAGCTACCAAAATGCTGTACCGACGCTCCTTCGATGGGCTCCTCCTTCGATGCCTGTCCAACGAAGAAGCAGTCGAAGCTCTTCGAGAAGCCCATGACGGAACTTGCGGAGCTCATCAGCCCGGTCCTAAGTTGCAGGATCGACTGCGACGTATGGGCTACTACTGGCCAACCATGGCCGCCGACGCTATTGAATATGCTAAGAAGTGCCACGCATGCCAACTTCATGCAGACTTCATACATACACCGTCTGAACCACTACATCCTACAGTCGCCTCCTGGCCCTTTGAAGCCTGGGGTATGGACATTGTAGGACCAATCACCCCTTCTTCATCAAGAGGACACTGCTTCATCCTGGCCATCACCGACTACTTCTCCAAATGGGCGGAAGCAGTCCCACTGGCGAAAGTAAAAAGCTCCAGGGTGGTCAGCTTTATCAGGCACCATGTCATTTACCGCTTCGGAGTTCCCCGACGGATCATTCATGACAATGGTCCTCAGTTTATCAGCCACATTTTTAGCAGGTTCTGTGACAAAAATTGCATCCAAAATGTGGCATCCATCGCCTATAATCCGACTGCAAACGGGTTAGCAGAGGCGTTCAACAAAACTATCGTTAGGCTGCTCAAAAAGGTCGTGTCATCCAACAAACGCGACTGGGACGAAAAGCTTGGCGAATGTCTTTGGGCCTACCGCACAACGGTACGGACCCCAACAGGCAACACACAATTCTCCCTGGTCTACGGGAGCAAAGCGGTACTGCCTCTCGAGATACAGATACCCTCACTCCACGTAGCAATAACAAACAAACTCACAGAAGAGGACAATCAACATCGTCGTCTGCGGAAACTGGAGGCACTCGATGAGAAGCGTCTCCTGGATCAACAACGCATCGAACTCTACCAAGCCCGTATATCACAGGCTTTCAACAAGAAGGTCAAACAGAGGACTTTCCAAGTTGGTGACCTGGTTTTAGCAGTCAGAAGGCCAATGGTGTTAACTCACAAGACGCCAGGAAAGTTCGAGCCCAAGTGGGAAGGACCTTTCATCATTGAGACGGTATACTCAAACGGTGCTTACCGTTTCGCCAAACCCAATGGGGACTCGTTCATGATGCCCATCAATGGCAAGTTCCTAAAGAAGTACTATTCTTGACATCCTTCAGATATGTACTTTCCCAAAGGGGATCTGTGGACCCAATCATCGGGGCTTGTACACAATCTTCTTCCACAAACTCATACGCTTCCAGAACCCAGCTGTTCCGTGGCATCCTTCCGTAGAAAGATAACCACGTCCACATTACCTCTGAGTTATCCCTCTACACCCTACAAAGCGGAATCTTACACTTCGTAAGCTTACGCCATCCTTCATGTTTACCACGTCCACATTACCTCTGAGTAAACATCTCGTACAAACAACCTCTGCGTTGTTGTACATTGATCGCAGAACTTCCACGTCCACATCACCTCTGAGTTATTCAGCGTATCCTCCAGGATCATTCCTACCACGTCCATAATACCTCTGAGTAGGAAGATTCTATCATTTGAACCCCAATGATTGCCACGTCCACATTACCTCTGAGCAAACATATTGGTTCCTTCAAACTTATTATCTGTACCTAAAAACCAAGGTGCGCAAAAGATAATAGGTCCACACAAATCATCAAGTTCATAATAACAAAAATGAACACATCACAAAAAGGTTGTGTACTTCTTTATTTTCTAAAAAAAAGAGAGAGTACAGAACTACACCATCCCCCAGAAAGGGTTGCAAAAGAACATAAAAAAAGGAGAAGCTACAGTCCCTAAACCTCTCCAGGGTGGGCTGAGAGCTCTCTGACTCGACGTCTCAAGTCAGCTGTACGAGTCTCCACAGTCGCCAGGACTCGACGCTCAGCTTCTTGACGCATCAATTCCACAGCCTCAGCGGAAGTTTTGCTCTCATGCTTCTCATCAAGCTGTTGTCGCTGCCGAGCCAGGACAAGAGTCCGCTGAGTAAAGATTGCTTCCTCCTTCTTGAATGCTACGTGCTTAGCTTGGACACGTTCAACATCTGACTGGAGTCGGGCCCGTTGGTCCTCAAGACGGCGCATCTGGGCGTTGATCTCCGCGATATTGGCATCCAACGCAGCTCGCGTTTCTATTGTCTCCTTCATGGACTGATACAACTGCTATACCGCAGCCTCAGCCTCAGCCACCTTGCGCTCCCAAATGCCCACAGTGGCCTGGTAGGAAGACTCGATCTCGGTAATCAACTTCCCCTTCTCCGCATCTATCAAGACGGAGAGGTCATTTCGCTGGATGCGCTGAAGTTCCGCAAGCCGCTCGTCCAGCTCGATCACCGAAGCCTCCAGAATTTCGGCCATATGGTCGTGGCCCTGGTGAACGCGGATCAGCTCGATACAGGGCATTGCCATAGTTTTTGCCGTCGTAAAGCTCCCGTTGGCATCCATCACCGCAGATACGCCCCTCTGCAGCATTTTGTACACTCCCTCGACGAGGAATTTCATATATTCGTCGGCGTCCTCCAGTACCTGCGGCGTCATAGTAGGAGTTGGAGGAGCTACTACAGTTAGCGGACCAGAAGAAGATCCGCCAACCTCAACCTGCGAGGCTTGAACCTTGGCATCAATAGGCTCTTCATCGACAGGGGCCAGACTGCTAGCCCGAGGAGCTGAAGGAACAGAGGGAACTGGCACAGGTGTCGAGATAGTACCCCAAGTAGAAGGAGCAACAGAGGGTTCCACACCCTTACCCTTCTCAAGCCCGGAGGAACCACCGACGTCAACGGCCACCTCTTCTACCCCCAACGTCCTATCAGTGTCAAGTACCTCCCCCGGAACGGGGAGATCAATACTCATCTCCTGGCCTGCCCTGGGAGACAGGACCGGTAGAAGGGTCTCATCCTTCTCAAGTCCCTCTACAGGAACAGAATCTGTCGCTACCTCCTGATCAGTAGCCACCTCAACTTCCACGGTTGAAGCTAGGGTAGGACTCGGCAATGATATAGCCGACTCCCCCTCATCATGACAAGGAGGGAAATCAACCCTCTCCTCTGTCCCAACCATATCTGTTGCCCCCGCAACAGACTCTTGCAGCTCTGGAGCAACGTCATCCGAAGACGACGAACTCCATTCCACCTCGCCGTCTGGAAGCCGCGTGCTCCCCTCGGCATTCGAAGCCTCCGTTGTGACCTTCATCATCTCAGAAGATGCTGCACCCTCAGCTTCTCTCCTAACATAATCCGGGGATACCGGAATCTCCACAACGACAGCATCCTCTGGGTTCTCCTCCAAAGGAGACATCATAGTCGGCGGGATACGCACTCCAGACGAGCCCGTCATCTCTTTTTGCCTACTCCCAACCGATCTTGGAGTACGAGGCTTTCTTTTTAGCGGTTCCTACAAAAGAAGGCATCGGTTACATAAAATACGGAACCTAAACCGGACTATGTAGGGCATCTTTACCTCTGCGGACGCTGAGTCTGATGACACCGTCGGTGGCGATGCCTTCTTCTGCTTCTTCGGTGCAGGAGATTCAGCCCCTGTATCTGTACATCGTTTTGATCGATCGACCGAGGGTTCTGCCTGAGATACAGAAGGGGCACCCCGATGACCCGCCCCTGGCGGACGATGCGATCGGGCTTTCACCAGCATGTCCCCGGTCGCTGCTAACTGGGTGCCTGCGATAAGACTGGTCTCCCTATCATATCCGGAGGGTGCGGCAGCCATAACACAGTAAAATTTGGCGGCCGAGTAAAGAATGGGCGGCCGCGGATCTGGGACGGGCAACGTAAAACGAGCCCCGGTACATCCGGCATTATAGTAATGCCAAGCTCGTGCACCATCCAACAAACTTCCAACATACCCCAGAGTAATACTGGTGTTATCCAACATCAGCTGGGCATAACCAAATTGCCGTGCAAAGCGGCTCGGCAGATACGGTTCCGGGTAGCACTGATTCATGTTTCGGTACACCAGATGGGACGGCCGAATACTTTGCAACCAGCGAAATCCCCATTGAGGCAGAGTGGTGGTACCTTCGCCCGAATCCTTTAAATCTTCGTTGGCCTCAAAACCCAAGTAGATTGGACCAACTTTGGTGATCTCCCAACCTTGAAGACGGGATAAAACCTTTCTACAGACAGGGACACCAGTGTGCGACCAGCTCCTCCGATGAAAACGGCGAATGAATGCATCTCCAGCCCTATAGTCTTCTTCTGAGCCTGGGCTCATCACATTGGGGTGATGCAAAATTAACCATCCAATCAAATAGTGAAACGGCAGTTCGGCACGCGGGAAGTTATTGTTTCTGCCTCTGTCATGAATCATATTTCCCACAAACTCTCGCAAACCTCGCTGTAGGTTACATACTATTGCGGGGAGAAGAGCCAAACGCCGGCCGAAGACCAACTTTACGGCTGGTAGGATTAAGTTCCGGGTCACCCTCTCTACGGCGCCGGATCCGCCTGCGAGCACGCAATCCCGGAGCCATATCATCAGGTAGGCCGTCAACACCGCCTTGGATGACATTCGATAAGCAAGATGCCAGAATCAGCTGTAGGAGCGTTCATCTGACTGCTGGTCTTCATTCCCTCGGGGATTCTTCTCACCTAACCTGCTCATTTCGGATAGTACTTCGCTACGAGAGAGCGCCGGCGGAGTAGAAAACTGCGAAGGGTCCTCTTTGTCCTGTCTAAAGACGTAATCCCTCCAAGCAGTCACATGGGGCTGCGTCCCACTTTTATCCCTTCTCTGCATATAGTAATGATGACTCGCCACTTCCTTGAAAACGGCCGTCATCTCCTCAGCCCTGTCTTCCAGGACCTGAAGCTCTTCGTTGGTCGGAAAATACTCTTCATAGGGTTCTGACCCCCAAGGGAGTTTTGACACCTCATACATCTCATGAAGAGCGAGCCCTAACTCCCCCACCGGAGTAAAAAAGGTCCCGGTATGGATATCAAACATCTCCAGGAGTGCGAGGAACATATGCCTATTGATGTCAACACCCGCCTGGGTAGCACGGATCGTGGCAGTCAATCCAATCTCTCGGAGCTCAGTCCGAAAATGTGACAAGATCCAGAGTGTCAGTCTATCCCATTTGGAAACATAATGGCACCAACCCTCCACCCGAAAATCTCCTTTCGGGTATGAGCGTTCCATCAAAAACATACAATGTGTAAAAGTCGAAGCACTATAAGCAAACGTATCAATGGGTACATCACTATAGAGGCTCCCAGGATGTAAAGTCCGCCAGGTGAAAGAAGACCCAGACCGTACGGCGGTCAGAGTATCCCTTTGGTCGAAGGTAGAATCAATCTGGATGATGCCAATCACCGCTCCCCCCTGAGAGGGGGTAAGATCCCAAGCTGGGCAGTCAAAAACCGATTTATATCGGTTATAAAACCGATTTATATCGATATCGGTGGCTGGCCGATATTTTTTTGAGAAAAAAAGGGTAAAAAATCGGTTCCGATAAAATCGGCCGATACAACCGATATTTGACGATATATCGGTTTGAAATATATCCGATATTTCACTGTTCCAGAAAAAAAAAACTCACTGTTCTTTTGTAATTAGGTTATCCTGAAGTGAGAGAAAAAAATAAAGAAAGAAACCAGTCGGCTGAGAGGAAAGGAAAGGAAAGGAGAAGAAAAGAAAAGGAAGGGAACCGAACCTGCTGCTGGTGCTTCTTCTTCTCTGCTTCTTCTTCAAAGAAGCTGCTGGTGCTTCTTCTTCTTCTTCTTCGCTTCTTCTTCAAAGAAGCTACTGGTGCTTCTTCTTCTTCTTCCTCCTCTTCGAAGAGGGTGGTCTTCAAGTAAGTTCTTTTTCAGTTTTTTTTTCTGGTGCTTCATCTTCTCCTTCTTCTTCTTCTTCAGTTTTTTTTCCTTTTGTTGCTGCTTTGAAGTTGTTCTTCTTCTTCAGTTTTTTTTTCTTTTGCTGGAACCGAACCTGTTGAAGCTTCCCGTTTGCTTTTCTTTTTCTTTTTTTTGCTTTTGTTTTCTTTTTTTCCCGTTTGCCTGTAGGAACCTCGAAGTTTGCTGCTGCTTCAGTTTTTTTTCCTTTTTTTTTGCTGGAACCGAACCTGTTGAAGCTTCCAGTTTTTTTTTTCTTTTTCAGTTTTTTTTTCTTTAAGCTGCCTGGAACCGAACCTGTTCGAAGCTTCCTGGGTGCTTTTTTTTTTTTTGCTTTTTTTGCTTTTTCTTTATACGCTGCCTGCTTTTTCTTTTTGCTGCACTGCTCGTATAGCTGCTCCTGTTCAACAAAAAAAAGGATAGGTTAATTTTTTAATTTTTTATTCCAGAAATGTCTTCGAGAGCTTCAAATGAGGATGGAACTGGTGGTGCTTCGAATGAGGTAGCTCCGGTTAAGATCAATTCGACCGATATTGGGTATCGCTACGGAACGGTTATGGATCCCACAAAAAAAGGTCAAATTACGTGCAGTTTTTGCCAAAGAGTAATACCGGGTGGGATATCAAGATTCAAACAACACATTGTTAATCAAAGGGGACAAACAAGAGGATGTGATAAAGCTCCTATGCTTGTGCAAAAGGAAGTACAAAAGGCAATGGATGAGGCGGTGAAGAAAAGACTTGAGAAAAATAGAGTCAACAATATTTTAAGCCGACCAAGCTTAAATGAGGACGAGGAAGAAGAGGATGCTGATGACGATATTCAACCAACACATGCTAGTGTTGCTACATCATCAAGCAAGCAGAGGAAGGAAAGTAGCAATGTAAGAGGTCCAATGGATGCAATCTACAAACCTAATGTCGGAAAAATGCAACAAACGACATTGGATGCTAACAATCCAATCAAGAAGAAGTTGAAGATGGAGGCTTGGATGGAGTGGGCTAAATTTTCATACGAGTGTGGTATTCCCTTTAATGTTGTGCGTAATCCTAGATTTTAGCGCTTTATATATTGCGTTGGAGAGTATGGAAGAGCAATGCCTGCGCCGTCCTATTATAATGTGCGGGTTACTCTACTTCAAGATGTTCTGAAGGAGACAAAGGCTTTTGTTGATTCCTTTAGGCCCAAATGGAAGGAGTATGGATGCTCCATCATGTCAGATTTTTGGACAGATACAAAGGGTCGTTCTTTGATTAACTTTTTAGTTAATTGTCCACAAGGAACGGTTTTCTTAAAGTCTGTTGATGCTTCAGACCAAATTCATGATGCAGACTACATAGTTGGATTGATTAATGAGGTGATCGCGGATGTGGGAGAGGAAAACATTGTCCAGGTAAACATGTTAATGTAATAAATATGTGACTTATTAGTTATTTATGTACATTATGTTTTCCTAATTTGTAATCAATTTTTTTTTGTATGTAGTTTATCACGGACAATGGTTCTAACTTTAAGGCCGCGGGAAGGAAATTAGAGATTCAACATCCAAAGATGTATTGGACCCCTTGTGCTGCACATTGCATCAATTTAATTTTACATCTCTCTTAATTCTTATTGATGTGAGGAGAATACTCAATATAGATGAATGGTGGATAAGTCATGGCAATGGTACGCCGGAACTACAAAGCTTTGCAAGGAGGGTCTTAAGCCAAACATGTAGTGCTTCGCCTTGTGAGAGAAATTGGAGTGCATTTGACAACGTATGCAACTTACTTTCTTTCTTAATTTGCTTTTTCTTTTAAATTCAAGCTAGCTAGTTACAAATAATATGTATGCTAATTTGATAATTTCAGTTGCATACAAAGAAGAGGAATTGTCTTTTGCAAGCAAAATTGAATGATCTTGTTTACATTCAATATAACATGAAGTTGGAGAGACGATTCCGGGATGGAAAGAACAAAGCCAAAACTTTTGATCCTAATATTTTGAGAGATGTTGAAGAGAATGATGATTGGATTACTCCAACCGAAACAGAGCTTGCAGAGTTTGTCAGGGTAGGTGATGATTTAACTTGGGAGCAAGTTCGTGCTTCAATGGGTGCCGATGACATTGAAGGACCAAGCACAAGAAGCACAAGGTCACGAGGTGTTGATCCACTCTTACTTGTTCACGATGATGAGGATGAAGAAGATGAAGATGAAACTAGGGAAGAAAGTGATGAAGATGGTGATTGTGAGAACGAGGAAAATGAAGTTGAAGTTGAAGCCAATGAAGATTATTAGTCTAGATGTTGAAAACTTGAAACTTGAATTGGGCGCTTTTTAATTTTCATATTAGTTGAACTCTTGAAGTGGGTACTTTTATATTGTAATGTTAGTTTTGGACCTTTTGGTATGAATTGGGCTCTTATTATTATTGCATATTTTATGATAGCTAACTATTAATGTGTTGTTTCATGTTTTTATATATATAAATTGTTAAAAATGTAAACCGATATTTACCGTTATAAAACCGATATATCACCGATATATCAATAACACTACTGGACCGTTATTAAAAAAAACCGTTATTAACTGCAGAGATCCCAAGACATCCTCCTCTTGGAAGCAAGGCGACAGAAGGACGTCAAGGGCCATTGACGTTCAAGTTGCTTAACAGTCATATGCACCCCATTTGCTGCAAAGAACCAGTCCTCCTTGACCTTCAACACTGTCGCTTCAGTAGAAGTGAGGCGGTCTCCGAATAGGAACTCAGGCTTCAAGAAGGTCACTTTATCAGATGTGGAAGATTTTAAAACTCTACGCTCCATCATCCGTTTGAGGAACCCATACTGTTGTTCACGAATTTGGGTCATTCTCTCGGGAGGCTGATCCAGCATAAGAGCATCTTGAACAGGGTTTATCACTTCCTCATTATACTCTACTCCTATCTGATTGAAGGCAGCCTCCAAGAACACTTCATTCAAAGGCGGGATTGCCATTGACACTAGCAAAGATCTGAAAATGTTAGAAGCAACAAGAGAACACACAATGTGTCGGAAAAAGGAGCTTCGGCGCATCATCCGGGTTCAAACCCATGCGCGTTGGCAGTGCTTCGGCGCATCATCAGGGTTTGAACCCATGCGCGTTAGCAATGCTTCGGCGCATCATCAGGGTTTGAACCCATGTGCGTCAGCAGTAGAGCCTCGGCACATCATCAGGGTTTAAACCCATGCGCGTTGGCGGGCAAAGACCGTGGCACATCATCAAAGACTCAAGGTCTATGTGCGTTGGTGTACGGAAAATGAGACTTACCAACCACCTCCGGCCGAACTTCGACAGGCCGACGAGGAACGTCAGCCGCCACAACTTTCGCAGGCTCCTTCGCTTTCTCCTTCCCCTTGCCGGCACCACCGCGAGGAGTCTTGGGAGCCATTCTCTCAAAGAAGAAAAAGTTAGGGTTTTGAAAAAGAACTCTAAAGAAAGCAAAGAGCACAGAGAAGAAGAACTCTCTCTCTCCATCCCTCACCTATTTATAGGGCATGGTCGCACGCGTGACCCGATGAGGAGTGATCTCAGCCGTCGCCTCGGGTCCTGTGAAGAGATAACAGCAAATAAAACCAAAAGATCATCATTAATCTTTTCGGTTATCGAGGCATCATCATATGCAGAGGAGCATGCGCCCGAACAGCCATGCGCCCAGTAATCATACGCCCTGACCTCCATGCTTCTTATTCAAAGTATTCCAAAACTTATTCAAAAGTTTTAAAAACTTTGAAGGGGGTCTTGTAGAAGCATAGAATTTCACAACCAGAAAGCCCATGCGCCAGATACTACATGCGCCAGAATTCGGACAGAACACTTCACAGCAAAATCAATGAGTATAGACATTTGAAAAAGGATTTTTTATTTATATACAAAAGTCTATTACATGTCTGGAAAAGGTTGTACAAAGGAGAATTTCTACAAAGGAAAGATCCTAAGTTTACAGCCAGCGGCCACCATGCGCCCCCAGATAGGCGCAGCAGTCACCATGCGCCGCCAGTTAGGCGCAGTAGTTACCATGCGCCTCCAACCAGGCGCATCCCACCATCTCTTCAGCAGTTCAGTTATGTGCATCCCTTCAGCAGCCCAGTTATGTGCCGCTCTTCCAGCCAGGCTCACCTGATAAGTGCTTCGCCAAGCAAAGCATTTAACCCTCTGGCTGGAACCAAGGAAGAGAAGAGCACCGCAAGGCTGTGGCCAGGGGAGGTTTCGAAAGAGCCTCCAAAGACCAAGGAAGACCGTGATCGAAACCGCGGCAAAAGGAGCAGCTTTCAAACCTACCAGAGTGGGCAACCCCCACTTTGAAGGAAGAAAGAGCCTAGCACCGCCATTCCGATCTACGGCTCTTCCGGAATAACGGAGACGAGGCCCGAGCATCCCTATCTTTGGATGCAACAGGCACCTTCCGCCTGCCTCAGAAGCCCTCGACTCCGTCTTTTGGATGTAACAGTCACCTTCAAGTGCATCGAAGACGACATGGCGTCTCATTTTCACCCTCGGGAGTACCTCGTCGACAGAATGCACCCGTATATCCAAGTTTATGTTGGAAGTACGTGAGGAAATGAGAAGCAAACCATCTCTCCATGCCACTATTTATAGGCTGGGCAAATCAAATCCACGCGCCAAGTGGATGGCTCTCCGAATTCCGTGCAATGAATTTACATTAAATGGATGAACCGGACGCCTCGAATTCAGCCAAACGGCTATTTAAAGCACTCGAGGAGCGAAACAGCCGCATCATTAAAAGACATATCGGATGCGCCAGCCAGACAATGCATCATACGGACGTGCCCTTCGGCATCAGGTGCATCACACAGACGCGCCCTTCGGCATCAGGCGCATCACACAGATGCGCCCTCCATACCAGGCACATCACAGAGGATGCACCCCCACACATCCCCATACCGAGTGGAACGACAATCGACGCGCCCACTCAACTGTCCATCGAATGTCACAAACATTAAATGCTGAACTGACAGAGTTGGCAGCACGCTTTCTAAAGTCTGAACAGTTGACAGTTTTTTCAGAAAACGAAGCGTCGGCAACGTCAGCACCATCATAACTTTACTCCGACGGCTACTGCCACGTGGCCACTCAACCACCCGTATGCACCTCTGCAGCCATGCGTCCAAATCAGCATGCACCTCAAAAGCTATGCGCCCCGAACGGTTTGTAACTCCTAAAGATTATGAGCCGCAGCCTCCTCCTGCGTCCAATCCAAGGCACAGCTCACCAGATCACTCCCCCACCAAATCCGAGATCTCCGAGCCATGAGTCGACGACACGTGTCCTTTGACTCAACTCATCCAAGATTTCAGCAACAGAAAGATCTTCTCCTTTGCTACGTACCGGCTCACAACAGCAACATGAAGAAGTCAACACCTCGATCAGGGCGCATCATCCATGCGCCTCCATCAGCAATCCCCACGTGGCGTCCCCACATACCAGCGCATCCTACATGCGCGCATGAGCAGCCAACCTGCAAAACTATAAATAGAGGGATCATTTTCTTCACATACAGACAGAGAAGAATCCAGAACGAACATACAGAGAATCACCAGAGAGGCAGCTATAGACACTCAACGTCTTCCTCCTCTCAGCAAGCTCCAGCACCCAGAGCAATCTACACCTTCAGAGAACCGATAACCGTCGTCAGCCCGTCAACGGAGTCAACGCATTACCACTCGCTCCATTGGCACTAAGGACCCAGTTTAAACAAAAGTGTACTCCTAGGACTACATCGAAATACTATATTGTAACACTGTTCTGTTTGTGTTAAAGTTTTCAATCAAACAATTTTAATGGCAAATAGGGTGTGCAGCTAAAAAGTCGGCCAGAGCTTGACCCTTAACAGCTTTTTTTTGGAACGAACACCATATTGTATGACGTTAGCAAGATCGCCCATGTGGCAAGCCGGGAGTTTAATGATCCTGGCTTCATCATGAGGACTCTGAGCGGATTGACTCGGGAAATAACATGAATTGTCTGGCCCGAGACATAATGACGAGTCTTTTGGATGGCAAATACCAAAGCCAAGCACTCCTTTTCAACGGGGTTGTACCGGTGTTCGGCCCCGATCAGGGTTCGACTGAGGTAGTAGATTGCTTGCTCATAGCCTGTATCGCTGTTCTGAGCTAGCAGAGCGCCGAGAGAATGATCCATGGCACAGACATAGAGAAGGAATGGTTTGCCGACGACTGGTGCTACCAGGACTGACGGGCTCGTCAAATAAGCCTTGATGTCGTCGAAAGCCTTTTGGCATTCCTCGGTCCAGACGTAAGAGACTCCCTTCTTCATGAGCTGAGTGAAGGGTTGACATTTTCCGGAAAGGTTTGCTATGAACCTCCGGATATATGCCAGACGCCCATGCAGGCCTCGAAGTTCTCGAAGGTTCTTCGGAGGGTCCATGTCGAGGATGGCTTTGGTCTTCTCGGGATCGACATGAATGCCTTTCATCGTGATAATGAAGCCCAAGAACTTTCTGCTAGAAATCCCTATGAAGGATTTAGCGGGGTTCATCTTGAGTTGATGCGCTCGCATGAGATCGAAGACTGTCTTGAGGTCTTGCAGGTGATCTACTTTGAGACGGCTCTTGGCTGCGATGTCATCAACATAGCATTCGACTGTCTTACAAAGATGCTGACGAAAAATGGTGCTCATAGCTCGTTGGTATGTCGTACCAGCATTCTTCAAGCCGAAGGGCATCACTGTGTAGCAGAAAATGCCTTTTGGAGTCCTGAATGACGTGTGTTTTGCGTCATCGGGGAACATCTTGATCTGGTTGTAGCCCGAATACCCGTCCATGAAAGACATGTGCTCGAAGCCACATGTGTTGTCGATCATCACATCGGTGATTGGAAGCGAGAATTCGTCCTTCGGGCAAGCAGAGTTGAGGTCCCTGAAGTCGATACAAACTCGTATCTTCCCATTCTTCTTAGTGACAGGGACGATGTTGGCTACCCAATCTGGGTGTTGTTCTTCACGGATGAAGCCGCTGGTCAAGAGTTTGTCCACCTCCTGATCAATGGCGTTCATGATGTCCGGACGGAAGCATCGTTGTTGTTGTTTGATAGGCTTGGCATCAGGTAAGATGTTCAACCTATGCATCGTGATCTGGGGATCAAGTCCCGGCATATCTTCATATCTACAGGCGAAGACGTCGATATACTCTTTAGCCAGCTGGATTAAAGATTTTCGGTCTTCTCCTTTTAGGCTTTTGCTGATGAACATGGGTTTGGAAGAAGATCCGTCCCCAAGGTCGATCTGCTCGACTTCGTCTTCGGTGGGAGGTTCACGTAATTCAAAACGAGACTCCCATTGTTCTCCTAGGCGTTGAGCCCAGGGTTCTTCTTCGAAGAATTCCGGCGCTTGGTCTTTGCCTTTATCTTCTTGAGGTTGTGCTGATGTCATGTTGGCTGACAGCACTTTCTTGAAGACTGATCCGATGCTGGTATCGGAATCCCAAGTCGATGCTTCGGATGAGTGAGAATGTTCTACTTCTTCTGTGTCTGAACTCTCTGGAGTTGACGGTGGCGTGACATAGCCTACCCCCCGTCGAGTTCTATTGTAGTAGTCCTGCGGCTTTTCTTTAGGTGTTGGAAGCCGGAGAGGGAGACGTCGACCCTTGCCGTAGTTCAGGCCTTTATTGCTTTTTAAGTCGTAACCCATCTTTTGGATGAGGTACTTTGCCTAGTCCGTGTACCGATAGACGTGTATTCTGCCGGTATCTGGTTCTGGCTCGAGTGACGGGAGGTCTTGATGACGCTCAACCTTGCCAAAGATGATGGATTCTTCGTCTCGACTCCGTGGCGGGACTATGTAACAGACCCCTTGGGACGGGACTACTTGATTTACATGATGGACGATCATTATTTGTGTTTGCAACGACCGTAGAGCGTTATCTAATGTATACATGGCATTCCAATGTGGAAGACTAGAATAATTAAAAGACACTCTATTATTGATGAAATACGAGATTTTATCCTGCGGGATTACATTGTCCAGAGAGGGTGCATCTACATCAGCAGAGATATATTCCCCTAGCTCTTCATCTGTGAGTACTGGGGTTGGATCGGGAGAGTCCACCACAGCTTTGATTCCGGGGTCCGAGAGGGCTATGTGGGCCTTCTCTAGCAGCCTGGATTACGGCGGCTTGCCTTTAAGATGCACCTTCAGAGGTGCCTCCACCGTGCCTCCGGTGATTGGTGCCTTCCCTTGTAGTTTTGCCACGAGGGGAGCCGATGTCTGAGGCGGCTTTCCCTTGAGGCGTATCTTCAAAGGAGCTTCAGGAGCAGTTGGTGCTTTCCCGGGTAGCTTGATGTTCATGGGAGACAACTTCTGAGGCGGTTTGCCTTTGAGTCGGATCTTCAAAGGAGCGTCGGGAGTTGTCTCAGGCTCCATGTCCGGCTCTGCTGCCATTTCTGCCTCGTCGTCAGCATCATTGGCTTCCTCCCCGTCAGGTGACTTGTACAAGTCGACATCGATGAAGTAGGCTTTAATCCCTTTAAAAGGGTCAATGTCCGCGAACTCCGTCCGGATGACGTCATTGGTGGACACATACTTCATACATTGGTAGAGCGTGGATGGCACCACCATGTACTCATGCAGCCATGGACGACCCAACAGAAGGTTGTAGTTGACTTCGGCGTCCACGACGTAGCAAGTGACCTCGGTTCTGAGGTTATCGATATGGCACTTTAGTCGTATTTTGCCCAGTGGTTCGCTTTTGCTAGCGTTGAAGCCACTAATTGTTGTGTTGGAGGGCGCCAGTCGGTACATTGGGATCCCCAGTGTTGAGAGCAGCGTCTTCGGGATGATGCTGAGGGAAGACCCTGGATCGATATGAATCCGCTTTACCTTCACTGAACCGATATACCCTGTATAATACAGCGGCCTGTTGTGTTGGTTGTGCTTGAGCAGCATGTCCTGTTGGGTAAAGGTTATATTGGTGATAACCTCATCCGCATAATGGCAGTACGTGCATGCAGTCGGGAGATCTTCAGGCTGCTTGACCTGACTGAGAAAGGATTCGACATCTTTCAGAGCTTCACAGAGAGCTTCTCGGGTGTCTTTGGAAAGACGAAGGAGCTCAAACAGAGATAAGCGGGCAGGAGTACTGGCCAGTTGTGCCAGTATGTCAAAGTTGTGGGGCTTGGCTAGCCCCGAAGCATTCTTCTTTCGCAGAGGCCTATCAAAGCAGGCCTCTATCTGCTTCTGCTTATTGGCTGCTGGGGGCTTAGACGGGCCCTCCTCCTGGACAGCAGGGACGGTGCAAGGAGGCACCACCTCGACGGCAGCTTCGTCGGGTTGGGCGTTCTGTTATGAACGCGTCTATACGGAAAGTGCCTCTTCCGCTGAGGAAGAGACCATGCGGCAAGACTTGATCTTCCTGCCTTTGGATTTGGAGGTAGGGCATACCTCCGGTTGAGTCACCTCGGAGACAAGATCAGGATGAACCCATAGGATCTCTCCCCGAGATGTGTTGAGTGGGATGAGTCCACTCACGTTGTCACGAGTAGGTGGTAAGTTAACCACCTCCATTGTCGCCTTAGGGATGGGGACAATGCCATCTTGTGTCGTAGTTGGCGGCAAGGTGCCGAACTGGAGTGACACCACGTTGGCTGACACCGTCTTCTCCTCGTAGTCGACGGAGATTACATCCGCATTGATCATGCGCTGGATGTAATTCTTGAGGACGTAGCAGTCCTTGGTTGGGTGTCCGACAAACCGATGGTAGTGACAGTACCTCGGGTTGTCCACTTTCCTAACCTCGTCGGGACGCTTCGGGTCCGGTAGCTTGATCTTGTCACCCTGCTTCAGTATCTCAAAGAGTTGCAGGGTGTCTTCGTCGTTGAACGAATAAACCTCCTTTGGCCTTGGTGCAAGTGGATGCTTCTGAGTAGGCGCTGATGCACCTTTTGAGGCATTGACAGTCAACGCCTGTTTTTGCTTCGTCTCTCGTTCGGGGTTGTTGGCTGCAGGCCTTTTCCCCTTGTCCTCAAAAGCAGGGAAATTGACTCCCAGAAGACGAGCATTGGCCGCCTTCTTTTCTGCGGCTTCTGCTTCGATGATCAACGAGCTCCAGTCGGGAGGAGGAGTAGAGTTGAGCCAGAGTTTGACTGCAGGCAGCATGTTCATGCTGCAGGAGGAGAGGAGCGCATGTTCTGGCATGCCCGGGGGCAGTCTGAAGCAGGCCTGTCGGAAGCGTTCGATGAACACTCGAACTGTTTCCTTCTCCTTCTGGCGTATTTCTATAAGGGACGCCATTGTCATGTCCTTCCCGCCGTCGTAGAAACGGTTGAGAAAAAGGCACGTCAGGTCGTCGAAGGAAGATATGGAATTGTCGGGGAGGCTGCAGTACCAGTCATACGCTACTCCCTTCAGTGCCCCGACAAATATGCTGGTAAGTAGCGCGTCCTCCTTCGGAAGATGTTCCGTCTGGGACTGAAAGTACGTCAGATAGCGACGCAGAGAGTCCTTCCTGTCATATGGTGTCAAGGTTTGTGGTTTATATTTGGGAGGATAAACCACCTTGTTCCATTCGAGGGAATAAGGTTAGGGAATGCCCATCTTCTGGCGCTCCTCTTGTCTCGTCTTGGACTCAAAGCGCTCGCGCAAGTCCCTGATCATCTCGACCACGTCTTCCGTGGAGCTGGGAGTCGGGAAAGGTGGTACCACCTGAAGTTGAGCATTTGAGGGCTCCGATGTCCGAGGTGCTTCTCGGCGATCCGTATCCAAGGATATCCGTTGAAGGGGTACGCTTGATTCTCCATTGGCCCCTAGGTCGGGACCGGTAGAAGGTGTCTTGGCCAAAGCTGACCGTATCTCAAACACTGCTTGAGTCAGTGTTTGCATAGAGGCAGAGAGGGTTTTGAGTCCTCCCTCTAACGTGTCCATGCGCTGGACGAGGTCTGGTGGCGGCACATCAGACTCGGAATCACCCCCAGCCATGTATACTGTCATGACACGGTTGGTAGTGGATGGATTGGTTGAGGCTTCACTCTCGGCCTCACTCTCCTGTAAGGGAGTTGCCTCTCCTGGAGCTTCGTCTTGGCCACCCCCAGCTATGTGATCATTCTCGACGGGAGCATCTGCAAGGGCCTGATTACCCTCAGTTCCGTCTTGAAGGACTTCTTCGTCTCTGAGACTCAGATCCGCAGGGGCTAGACTACCTCCAGCTATGTTTTGGAGGACATCTTCGTCCTCGGGAGATTCTTCGTCTTCGGGATGCAGATCCACAGGGGCTAGGCGACCCCCAGTTACATCCGGGAGGCTGACTTCGCCTCGAGGATGAAGATCCACCCAGCTGTGCTTTGGAAGACACCCTCATCTTCGGAGGGAGGCTCGACAAGGGTCTGACTACCCCCAGCTTCCTCCAAGATCTTCTTTCTCCCCCGAGTGCCTTCGAACACTCCGGAGGACGAGACAGCTGTCTTGGTCTTCCTCGGCTGGCTCTTAGACAAGGACGTAGAATTGCCAGTCGCCTTTCGGACTGACGAGGAGTTGGAGATCACGTTGCATGAAGCAACCCTTGGCTCTTCTTTTGTTGACACCTTCTTCCCGAGGCTACGTTGGAGGGGTATCGATGATTGCAACCGCTGGAATACCGACTGCCTTGGTGGGACTGCCACCTTGCAACAGCAGTTGATGGTGACCACAGCACAAGTGTGCCCTGTGAGGGGCGCATCGTGCTTGTCAGTCGACTCTCCTGATCGGCGCTTGTGAGTGATCACGTTGCGCAAATCGTTGGAGGAGAGTGCCACCTTCACACCCCCTTCAGGCGCATGGCAAGGCCAAGCGCCGGGGTAGTCAGGTGAATGCTGCGCCCCCTGATCTAACACCAAACAGGCGTCCCGATCAGTAGTGGGGGAACAACATTTGAAGTGACTTGAACGGACCTCAGACGCATAACCAGAGGAGGCGCAGGAGTTCAAGACCACTGGATTTGCCTCACTCGACTTGGTTCTGCACGCAATAGATGCGCCCAAGTGAGTCAAAGACTTTGAAGGTCGGCTCATTTCTGGCGCAGAAGCACCTGAGTCGACCTTATACAGCTTACCATCAGCAGCGCGCATGATTGTGAGCGCATGCTTCTGGCTTGCTGCTGGCATAGCACGTTTGGGGTGCATGGCCCGTGCTGTCTTGGATTTCTTCGTACCAGTCCGCTGGGGCACATAGTACTCAGAATCCAAATTCTCCTCGCCATTACAGCGAGTGAGTCTATCAAAGATAGAGACCTTTTGTGGCGCATCAGAGGTGATGTGCGGGACATTGGCTGCGCCCCTGCTCCGTCGACGCATCTTTCTCGCCTGAGAGGGAGATGGCTGGGGAATGTGGTCAGCCGTACGTTTCTCCGGGAGATGTGCTGCACCAGTGGGCGCATCTTGGTTGCTGAGGACGTCAGCAGAAAGGAAAGGCTGGATCGGCGCATCCCCTTCGGTGGTGGTGCCCGAGGCATCGACCTTGCGCACCCAGACTCGGCGAGTCTTCTTCGGCTTCGGCAGCCGCTTCGAAGGACTCGTACTGTCTTCAGAGATGAACTCCTCATACGCCTGTTGATTGAGGCGTACGACCAGCGTCTTGTGGGAGGAGCCCACCT
This sequence comes from Iris pallida, assembly GCA_029216955.1. Taxonomy (NCBI): domain Eukaryota; kingdom Viridiplantae; phylum Streptophyta; class Magnoliopsida; order Asparagales; family Iridaceae; genus Iris; species Iris pallida. The sequence goes on from JANAVB010012596.1 coordinate 982,172, forward strand.
TCACGTCGTCAGATTGCGACACAGCTTTCTCGGTGGAGGAGAAAGAGGTCTCCAGCAGAGTCGCCAGCTTGTTTGCCATTAAAATCTTTTGATTGCAAATTTCAATACAAACAGAACAGTGTTACAATATAGGACTTAGATGTAGTCCTAGGAGTACACTTTTATTTATCTGGGTTCCTTGTGCCGATGGAGCGAGTGGTAATATGTTGACTCCGTTGACGATCTGACGACGGTTATCGGTTCTCTGAAGGTTTGGGTTGCTCTGGGTGCTGGAGCTTGCTGAGAGGAGGAAGACGTTGAGTGTTTGTATCTGCCTCTCTGGTGGTGCGAAGTCTCTATCTCTCGATGTATGTTTGCCTCTGTGTGTGTTCGTTCGTAGGTGAGAAGGAAATGATCCCTCTATTTATAGCTTTGCAGGCTGGCTGCTCATGCGCGCATATGTAGGATGCGCATGGACGTGGGGACACCACGTGGTGATTGCTGATGGAGGCACATGGACGATGCGCCCTGATCGAGGGGTTGAATTCTTCATGCTGCTGTTGTGAGCCGGCACGTAGCAGAGGAGAAGATCTTTCTGTTGCTGAGATCTTGGGTGAGTTGAGTCAAAGGACACGTGTCGTCGACCCATGGCTCGGAGATCTCGGATTTGATGGGGAATGATCTGGTAGGATGCGCCTAGGATTGGACGCATAAGGAGACTTTGGCTCGTAACCTTTAGGAGTCACAAACCATTCGGGACGCATGGCTTTTGAGGCACATGCGAGGCTTCAGTATTGACTTTACTCCTGTCTTTGGAGATCAGAGAGAAGTCTGGGACGCATGACTTTTGAGGCGCATGCAGAGCTTCAATGGAGACTTTCCTTCTGTCTTTAGGGATCAGTAAAAAATCTGAGGCGCATGGCTTTTGAGGCGCATACAGATTTGGGCGCATGGCTGTGGAGGCGCATGCGAGATGATTGGGTGGCCACGTGGCAGTAGCCGTCGGAAGAAAAATGATGATGATGCTGACGTTGGCGACGCTTCGTCTTCTGGAAAAGCTGTCAACTGTTCAAACTTTGGAAGGCGTGCTGCCAACTCTGTCAGTTCAGCATTTAATGTTTTTGACATTCGATGGACAGTTGAGTGGGCGCATCGATCGGCGTTCCACTAGGCGTATGGGGACGCATCCCCTGTGAGGCGCTTGGTGTTGAAGGGCGCGTATGTGTGATGCGCTTGATGTTGAAGGGCGCGTCTGTGTGATGCGCGGTCTGGCCGGCGCATCCGCTTCGTGACACATCTTTAATGGTGAGACTGTTACGATCTTCGAGTACTTTAAATAGCCGTTTTGACTTGGCTGAATTCGAAGCGTCCGGTTCATCCACTTAATGCAAATTTATTGCACGGAATTCGGAGAGCCATCCACTTGGCGCATGGGTTTGATTTGCCCGGCCTATAAATAGTGGCATGGAGAGAGTTTGCTTCTCGTTCTTTCACGTTCTTCCGACATGAACTTGTTCACTCGGATGCATTCTGTTGATGAGATGCTCCCGAGGGTGAAGATGCGACGCAATGTCTTCATTGATGCACTTGAAGGTGACTGTTATATCCAAAAGTCGGAGTCGAGGGCTTCCGAGGCAGGCGGAAGGTGCCTGTTGCATCCAAAGATCGGGATGTTCGGGCCTCGTCTCCGTTATTTTGGAAGAGCCGCAGATCGGAATGGTGGTGCTGCGGCTTTGGGGGCTCTTTCTTCCTTCAAAGTGGGTGTTGCCCACTCTGATTGTGTTGAAAGCTGCTCCTTTGGCCGCGGTTTCGATTACGGTCTTCCTTGACCTTTGGAGGCTCTTTCGAAGCCTCCCCTGGCCACAGGTTGACATGCGGTGCTCCTCTCTTCCTCGGTTTGGGGAGCTTTTCCTCCAGCTAGAGGGTTGATTGCCACCTCGTTCTGCTCAATAAATGCTTCATTAGTCGACGCATTCAGACGGCGGTGAGCCTGGCTGGAAGAGTGGCACATAACTGGGCTGCTGAAGGGATGCACATAACTGAGGATGCACATAACTGAGCTGCTGAAAGGATGCGCATAACTGAGGATGCACATAACTGAGCTGCTGAAAGGATGCGTCCTGCTGAGGGCGCATGGGGAGATGCACCTGGTTGAAGGCGCATGGTGATTGCTGCGCCTATTTGAGGGCGCATGGTGGCTGCTGGCTGTAGACTTAGGATCTTTTCTTTGTAGAAATTCTCCTTTGTACAATCTTTTCTAGACATGTAATAGACTTTTATATGTAAAATAAAAAGTCCTCTTTCAATGTCTATATTTGTTGTTTTGCTGTGAAGTACTTTGTCCGAGCTCTGGCGTATGTAGTGTCTGGCGCATAGGTTTTCTGGTTCTGAAATTCCATGCTTCTACACCTGTTTTTTCTAACTCATGTCTTTTGTTATTTCATTTATGTCCTTATGTGCTAATATGCTGGTTTTAGTTCTTAAGTGAAGCCTCCCTTGTGGCACTTGCTCTTTCTGGGGTCTGACCCAGCTGGTTTTGTATGGCTAGATTTTGGAGCAGCTCCCGAGGATCTCCTAGCTTTCCTGCCAGATGGTGACCACTAGACGCAACCCTGACAACGAGTTGATTTTATTTTGCTCTTCCACTCTATTATAAAATTATTCTTTTGAGGCGTTTAGCCGTCGAACAAGTGTTAGCTCGTGTTAAATTTACATTTCTGTCTGCCTAAGGGCTATAATATGATTGATACATCCTAGGGTTGATCGTGTATGACTTAAACTCTTGCTAGTCTTCACATTTTGTAGGACTAGCTTCATGATCATCTGAATATGTAATGTTTGGGACGCCTTACTTGTATGTCTGATGATCTACCATCTTGTTACATTTACTTGCTTGCTTGAGATTGAGACACTAGGCTCGTTCTTGACCCTAAGAGACTAATAGCTTGTAGTAAACCCTCATGCATCTAGACAGCCGTGACCGTATTGCGAGGTGGAATTCACTTCAATGTATGTAGCTGGCTGTGTCCGTCCCCCGCTCTCTAGTATTCTGGTTCTGGGGCGTGACAGGCACCCCCTCCCCCTTTCCGTAATTATTCCAAACATCTTTTTTCTAGAAATATCCCAAACTTCTTTATCCTATATGAAAATTTCTGATTTGGAAAAGAAAGTGAATACTTCAATGCGGAAATGTGATTCCTTGCTTGGATGTATGTAATCACTTTTTTTCCCTAAGGCCTGGTTTGGTTCGTGGAATGGAAGGGAAAGAAAATCAATTTCTTGTCATTTCCTTTCATTTGAGAAATTTTATTTTCCATTGATTTTACTTTTCGATGTTTGGAAATGCCAAGAAATTTGGAAAGGAAAGTGATTACTTCAATGTGGGAAAGTGATTCCTTGCTTGAATGGATGGAATCACTTTCTCTCCTAATTTTTCTTCCATTGAGAATCACTTTCCTTTCCTCCTCAATTTCTTTGGCACCCAAACATAAGAAAATAATCACATTCCTTTTCCAACCCGGAGATTCTGCAAACCAAACGAGGTCGAGCAAATCTGCTGTCTCCAAACTGGATGTTCCGACCATGTCCTCTCTCTCATAACTTTTTGTATCCACAATTATTTAATTCTCTAAATAGAAATATAAAATTTGAATGCATTAGAGGGAAGAAATGATATGGACATCCATTCAAAATTGCTCAAGTTTAAAATTGATGTTGCTTCTTAAAAAAAACTGACAACATAGATAACCTTATTGGAAACTGTTGCCAAAAGCTAAGCCAAAACTAAGCTGCCTTTTTTTGATAAGCTACGTTTTCCAAAAAAAGAAAAAAAAAACCACGCGCTCTTCGGGCCCTCGCTCCAACGAATCTTTCCATTTTTGGCTCGTCACTTCCTTTTTCCACCTTCGAAAGCACAGTGTAGTGCAGAGCAGAGAAGAGAACCCATGGCGCCCAAACGCAAGCCCAAGACCGACGCCGCCTCCGCCTCCTCCACGCCTCCGGCGGCGCCGGCGGAGCGGCTGGAGTTCCGTCACGGCGGCGACGACGCGTGGTACGACGTGAAGGTGGCCGCGGAGGAGGGAGGGGAGGCGCTGAGGGTGATGTACTGCGACTTCCCCGAGGACTTCGACGAGAGGTTCTGGGCCGACGGCTTCCGCGACGCGAAGGACCTCGAGGTCTTCACGAGGCGGCTGCGGAGGGGCTCCGTGCAGCTGCAGGACTGGGAGTGCGGGAGGGTGGCGGCCGGGATGACGGCCACCGTCGCCCACTCCTTCGGCGACAGCGACGTCAGGTTCTACGACGCGCTCGTCCACGAGGTGTGCCAATTCCTGCTCAGGAATCAACCTCGTATTCGTATTCGTATACGTATACGTATACATGCATCGTGTATTGATTTGTTTGCGTATCGTATGATACACTTCTAGGAGTAGGAACATAAATTAAAGGGTTAATTGCACTAACCTCCCCTATGTTTTATGTTTATTACACTGGGTATCCTATTTTGAAAATAGTGACACTGGTTACCCTTTTTTTGAAAATAATGTGTTGGGGTAAATGGTAATTACACTAACCACCCTTGTTTTTTCCACCATAAGGTTATCCAGTGTCAGTTATTTTAAGATAGGATACCCGTGTAATAAACATAAAGCATAGGAAAGATTAGTGAAATTAAACCAAATACCGAACTCAGCTGGCTCTTGTGGTTAGCGAAGGAAGGTATAAGCTCTTTGGCTTGGTGGACGGTCTCAGGATCGAACCGCGGGGGAGGTGTGGGTGTGTGTGTGTGTGAAAATTGGGGACAGTGGGCCAAAATGACATGCAACACAGTGTGCAGAAAGTCCCGTGCGATACGCCGGGCATTTCAAAAATAAAAATAAAAATAAACCAAAAAAATTTCTCATAACTTTTACTGTTCGTCTCAGCTTTACAAGACTATCTAGATCCAAAAGCCAGATTCAAAAAAACCCGACACTACCTACTAGCCTATATTGTATCGAATCAACTGATACATAACAAAATGATAGTATATCGTATCTTACTGTATCATAATATACTAACAACCAGTCGTATTTTTTATGGGCAGAGTTAAAATGCACGGACATAATGGCTGCATGTGTGATTGCCCTCCAGCCTTTCTCAGTTATGATTGGGGTTAGGGTTGAGGAAGAAGATAGGGGTCTAGTTTGTGACTAGGAAAAAAAAAACTTTCAAGAGTGTAATATGAAAGTGAACAAGGTTGTCGAATAACATGAATATTAATTCTCAACCATCACCAACACTCTAGACCATCAGGAATAGGATATTCAGCTCTCGACCTCCGACTTGTGGGGACGTGTTGGATACTAAAATATTAACCCTCAGCCTTCAGCAACACTCTAGAGTTATGGTAAAAGTGGCAGAGACTTTAACAAAGGTTATTCTGGAAAAGTTGGGTGGGATCAAAAGTACTGATATATGTATTGTATTGTTGTAAATTGTCCCCCCGTATTGTTAATGAATCATATCATTTATGAGTATAAGTATTGTTGGTTTCGACACTTTTGACCATCAGGAATAGGATATTCGGAGTTTGTAAAGCCAAAGATAATAATAAATTATTTTAAAATCTAGAAAATATTTGTTACATTTAGGTATAATTTTATATATTATTTGTTGTGTTAGTTCTAGATGGAATTTATGTCCAAAATTGTTGAATTGTTCACTCGCCACTAGATATTGTTGTTTATTTTACTTGCTTTTAAATATAAGTACCCTAACAATATATAATTTGGAACAGATAATATTAAGTTGTATTAGCGTTGTTAATTCATGGTATATAACATTGACAAATGGGAATGGTTATCAATAAATTTTATCAACAGACAATAGCATGTATGACGATCATTGGGGCAACAACCATTGGTCTACATGAGAAAGAGATCCAACGATACCATGAAAGTGTTTTGTAAAGCCAGTTTACCTTAAGGTCACGACGTTGATGCGTTCAACTAGCACCATGATAACATGATGGATACGGACACAGATAGTTTTAGAGAGGACTATCCATGTAACCTAGGTGCTTTTTAAAGGCAGTCTACCTTGAGGCCACAAGGATACATCTGGTTTCCTCAAAATTGCTTAATGTAGATAGTAGATTCTAGTGTCCAACACTAGTTACACTATGGAATGCTGATACAAAAATGAGGACGGTTTCAGTTAGTAACGGACTGACCTCTTAATTGTTGCTTGCATGCCTATTGCCTGCCATCATTGTTCCATTCATCTGTTAATCTGTAGTACTTTGTTTACATATATACCGTAGCTACTAGGAAGCACAAACACTCAGAAGTTGGTGCCATGTCTGTGTCACGCCATGTCAGAGACACATCGGACACGACAAATAAAATCCAAAATACACTATGGCATGCCAATATCTGTGCCTTGTCCGTAACACAATGTCTTGTTTGTATTTGTATCCCGGCAACATAGCTTAGCTATTATCCATCTTGTCTCATGCTTGATTCTCTTAGATAAAGCTTACACATTGTCTGTTACCTCTGACTAATTTATCCTCTTTAACATAGAGAGATCTCAGACTGGCACATTGAAGTGGCTAGACAGGGTTAATTACATTAACTATCCCTATGTTTTACACTTATTACACGGACCACCCCTGCTTTGAAACTAATTACACGGACACCCCATATAGTTTCTATTCTATAGAAACTAATAACACTGACCACCCCTATGGTTAATAAATTTATAAAGGAGAATGGTGGTCAGTGTAATTATTTTCGGAATATGTGTAGTTCCTGTAATACTCATGAAACATAGGGGAGGTGAGTGTAATTAACCCAGCTAGACATTTCCTCTCTTTCTATTTCTGAATGGTGCATTGACAGGTGAAACGAACAGAGCATTCGTTTACTGAAGGACAGTGCAAGTGTGCTTTCGGTGTTCTTTGGCAACATGGCCCATTAGCTGGGGAGAAAATGGTTACCAGCATAGAAAATATATGCCTCCAACAGCCAAAGCACTTGAAAGTGGACCAAGCAATAGAGAATTTTTTGAATCTCGCAAGGCAAAAACTCGACGAAAGAAAGTCGAAAGTAAATCCACACGTTGGGCAATCTTCAAGGTCTTCGAGCAAAGTTTATCAAGGTCGCAATCTTTCGAAATCTGGTGTTGCCACATGCTCTGCTGAACTCCCTGGTGCTGCAGTTGACTATCAGTTGAAAAAGCGTGGCATTTATCCTCACAATCTAGGCTATGATCCTTTTAAAGTTAGTAATTCTACTTGCCCAAGTGATCCTAAGGTTGGCGTTGCCACATGCACTGATGGACCCTTTGATGCCGGAGTCGACTGCCAGTTGAAGAAGTCGTGTAGTTCTTTCAATCTAGAAGACAAGCCTTGTAAAGCTAACGGGGCTGTTTGCTTTACTGATCCTCTAAAAGCTGGTACTGCCGCGTACAGTGATGGATCTCGCGGTGGTTCTGTTGACTGTATGTCGAAGAAGCCTCAAACTTCTCCTTGTGATGCAGAATGTGGCCCTTCTAAGGATAGTGGGGTTAACTGCTCCAGCAATCCTCCCAACTCTACTTTTGCCACATGCATTGATGGGCACAATTCTGGTGCAGTCAACGATAAGTTGAAGCGACACTGTAGTTCTGCTTGCAATCTCGAATGCAGTCCTAAAGTTAACACGGCTACTTTCCCCAGTGGATCTCATGCGTTTGCATCTGATTGCCGGTTGAAAGAGTCTCATGTTTCTCCTTACAATTCCGAGGTAAGAGCTTATGACTGAGGGTAAAGAAGCCTATATCACAATCTAAAATTGACTATACTAATCCTTTTTCCTTAATTAGTTGCAAGAAATGGTTCATCTTTTGTGGCTTGGAATTAACACACTACAACTCTACAAACAAATAAGCATGTTATTTCATACGAATATTAGAAAATAGAATAAAACTTTCCTTTTTGCTGTGTAACTGCTAGACAACAGAATTTAAACTTTCCGAATATACATTTCACTCAAGTATTTGGCCTTGAGCTGACAATGTCTCTTTAGGGTGGCCGGATTTTTAAGCAAGCTGATTGTAGAACTCCACCTCAAGGTAAAGGACGGCCTTGTCTATGAAATTGTTGACATGTATGTTAAAAGTCAATTTAATTTTCCTTTTGTCCTTTCTTATTATCTATATTATTTATGTCTTGGGCAGCTGGGAAGATTGGTTGGTTCATGACAGATGAGGATATTGAACTGGGAAGTGGATCAACTAACAAGAAGAGAGCTGATCCTAAGGAGACACATTATTTCTTTCGCATTGAGAACTTGGAAAAGGATCTGTCACCTTTTGATGTTATGGATTTTATATTTGATTATACTTCAATAGCTTCACAAGTATTCATCTGTCCTGGTGTATCAGATGAAGTTTACTTGAGAGGAACGCTCCTAGTGGAGACCAAAGAGGAGGCTGATAGGTTACATGATTTTCTACATAATTCTTCACACATCATCACTTCCTTCAAAGGGAGGTATCTTTTAATCTCTAATAACCCCTTTGTATGCAACTTGGATTTGAATTTTCTTATGGCCATTTTTTATCACCTCTGAAAAAATTGCATGTCGATGCAAAGTCGAAGACACTTAGCATGAGAGAAACCTCTTATGTTAGACGGTTAGTCACAACTAAATGTTTGAATTGACTAGTTTTGTGTCTAAGGTATAGTCATACACTTTGTTGGATTAACCAAAATTTGATTTGGTTGAACAAAAAGAAAGGGTTTGCTACACTTGGGATAAGTTTGAAACTCACAATTACCATCTTAATTTAGATGTAGAGCAATTTTTATCTAGAGAAAGATTTATTTGGTGCGCTTTCGATTTATTTTGAGTTACCTAATTTCTTAGAGCATGGAAAAACTCCGAGGAATATGACACCCATCCACCTGAAGATAACGAACCACAAACATTACGCAAGAATCAAGACATATCAAACGCAAACATATACGTAGTGACTTCGTCACCTGGATAAATCCCAATCTTATATTCCAATGATACAAACTGATTACAATAACAACTGATTGGTTCCTTTGGCTAAAACCAATCTCTTAAAATCTCAAGTATGAAAATGACAAGAGATTACAATAAGATCGCTCACCAACACCCCGATGATGACTCCCTGAACGGAGGAAATAGATCTTTCCGAACAGATCTCCTTCCTCCAACTGTCTTGAAGTGAGAGTCCTACGAAGTAATACAAATTTCTCGTAGATTTGGTGGATGTCTCCTTGAATCTCCTCCAATGAGCACACAAAAATATCTCACTTAGCCTCCTTAAATAAGACTAAGAAATCCGAATTTAGGATAGAAAAATCCTAAATTAGTCCCACCCTAGATCTCGACCGTCCACAAGAATCCAACGGCTCAAAACTGTTGCTGAAATAATCAATATGCACGAAAATTTCGACTAATAGCATACCGTTGGTTTGTTTTTGTTGAGAACTAATAAGGGATTTAGTCCCACATTGGAAAATGTAATATGAAGAGGAGCTAGACTCCCTATAAGTAGTGGAGTAGCCGATCAATAAAACACAACAACAATTATTCTTTACATGGTATCAGAGCCATAACCACAAAAAAAATAAAAATTCTTTCTCTTCCCCAACCCGACGCCCCCCCCCCCCCCGGCAGTTCCCCCCCCCCGGCAGTTCCACCCCCGACGCCCGGTCGTGGAAAACTGGACGAAAGGGGGAGAAAGCAGTGACTCCGATACAGAAGATGAAGAAGATACATATGTTAAACAGGAGGAGCAGCAGACAATGAAAAAGGAGCTCCAAGTGCAAAAGGAGCTCCAAGTCTACAGAAGGAGACAGCAGAAGTCCAGTACTGTGCCTGTACCGTGCCCCGTGCCTACTGTACCAAGTCCCTCGTCTACTCCTGCTCCAACTCTTGAAGATGTTGTCCCCGCACTGAATCAATCTGATTCTGATATGGATCTCTCTAACTCTGATGGTATGATCTCTCCACCACCTATTGCTCCCTTAAGGAGATCTTCTCGCATAAATGCGGGTAAGGCTCCTAGTCGTTTTGATGATTATGAACATGATATTGCCAACTACCTGTCTTATTCTAACATTTCTTCGAATTATCGAGCCTTCATTGCATCATTAGACTCTACTTCGTTGCCCAAAAGTTGACAGGAAGCAAAGAAAGATCCAAGGTGGAAAGCTGCAATGATGGAAGAACTTGGGACACTGGAGAAAAATAAGACGTGGGAGCTGGTTCCATTACCCAAATGGAAGAAAACTGTGGGATGCAAATGGGTGTACACAGTAAAGGAGACGTCAGAAGGAAAAGTGGAACGATACAAGGCAAGGTTGGTTGCAAAAGGATACACACAATCATATGACATTGACTATGATGAGACGTTTGCTCCAGTAGCGAAAATGAGCACCGTAAGAACTCTGGTCTCCATTGCAGCCAACTATGGGTGGAAGCTATACCAGTTAGATGTGAAGAATGCCTTTCTCCATGGGGACCTACAAGAAAAAGTGTACAAGGAACTCCCGCCAGGGTGCTACGCTACAGAATCAGACGGAGGGACATCGCATGGAAAAGTGTGTAAACTGAAGAAGTCGCTATATGGACTCAAGCAATCTCCTCGAGCCTGGTTTGACAGATTCAGAAAGGCTGTTACAGGCATGGGATACCATCAAGCAAATGCAGATCATATGGTCTTTCTTCAGCATGCAAGAGGCCACATCAATATATTTGCTGTATACTGGATGGTATAGTAATCACAGGTAATGATGAAGTCAAGATCGCTAAGCTAAAGTCAAAACTCGCGAATGAGTTTGAGGTGAAGGATTTAGAAGCGATGAGGTACTTTCTAGGTATCGAGGTGTGTGAAGGCGAACAAGGAATTGTTCTCTCACAGAGAAAATACGCACTAGATCTGCTGAAAGAGACAGGGATGCTGGGATGCAAAGCAGCAGTCACTCCAATTGACCAGAAGTGCAAGTTAGGAGCAGAAGCAGGAGAGCCAGTTGATCGTGAAAGATATCAACGACTTGTAGGGAGATTGATTTATCTGGGACACACTCGTCCTGATATCTCATTTGCGGTGAGTGTAGTAAGTCGCTACATGCATGATCCAAGAACGGGTCATATGGATGCAGTGTTTCAGATCTTGAGATATCTGAAAGGGACGCCGGGGAAAGGGCTATGGTTCAAGAAGAATGGATGTATAGAAGTTGAGGGATACTGCGATGCAGACTGGGCGAGCTGCATAGACGATTGAAGGTCTACTACGGGATATTGTGTCTTTGTAGGAGGAAACTTGGTCTCATGGAGAAGCAAGAAACAGTCAGTGGTAGTACGGTCTACAGCTGAAGAAGAATACAGAGCAATGGCTTTAGGAGTGTCGGAGTTGCTGTGGGTGAAAGCGTTGCTGACAGAGTTGAAGCTGGACAAGGGAGCACCGTTATGTCTTCTGAGCGATAGTCAAGCTGCAATAAGTATAGCTAACAATCCAGTTCAGTACGACAGAACGAAGCACATCGAGATCGATCGATTCTTCATCAAAGAGAAGCTGGAACAAGGGATACTGAAGATTGATCATGTTCGCTCAGAAGAACAAGTGGCAGACTGTCTGACTAAGGGTCTTAGTTCATTAAGTCTGTCGAAGCTATGTAACAAGATGGGAATGATTAATATCTATCGCCCATCTTGAGGGGGACTGTTGAGAACTAATAAGGGATTTAGTCCCACATTGGAAAATGTAATATGAAGAGGAGCTAGACTCCCTATAAGTAGTGGAGTAGCCAATCAATAAAACACAACAACAATTATTCTCTACAGTTTTTTTGAGCACCAAATTTTCTACAAAAGTTGCTGAAAGTTTTATGCACTTTCAAGCTTGCCATCGTTATGCCGGTGGCGCCTGTCCTCTGACACACGAGCCTGGTTGCAGCCATCGATACTCTCATCTTCGTCGTTTCACCTGTCAACGCTTCTAAGACTCTTTAAACTTCAACTACCCCCAAATAAGGTTGGATTTTTCCACAATCTTCCCCTCTAGTATGATGACAGGTGTTGGCCCTATGGCTTCTCAGTCAAACTCCTTGCTTGTCGTCCCTCAACAAAATTTTTGCTCCCCCTTGCTACTGATATTGAATTTCCCATGATGCTCTGCATCATTTTCCGTCTCCAGCTCCTCGACCACGACGTTGACGTTAGCTACCATGCGTAGCACATCCCAAACAATTGGGATCAAATCGATATCAACTTTTATAATTATCCATAATTCTCACCAAACACTCAAAACCCCAAAACCAACATTTTTACTCTATTTTCTTTTCTGAGAAGGAAATACATATATTTATAGGCTAAAACCTAAACCCTAAAACAATTCATATCATCTAATATTCGCTAATAAACTAACGATAATCTATTTAGGACTTAGATATACACAATCCTTTTAAATAAACTTGAGCCAATTCTAACACAAATATTATGCACAATCCTGTAAGCTTGAACTTAATATTCTCTCCACTACTATTCATATATATATATATATATATATATATATATATATATATAGAGAGAGAGAGAGAGAGAGAGAGAGAGTTTGCGCAGAAGCTTGAATATTGTGAATAATTAATTAACTAATAACTATGCAAACAATGAAATCTTAAAAAATAAATCTAGGAAACTAAAAAAATTGAACTCTAAAGTACGATTCAAAGTTACCCAACTTGTAGATTTGTGCAACACGCGGTGGAACAAGTCTTCTCTCTTTTGGTTGTTTTGTTGAATTTTTGTGGACCTCAAAGTAGACCTTGATAGGGACTTTCAAAATATCATGCAGTTGTTACTGGTTCCAACAAGGAAGCGTTATTAACATAATTAGGGATTTGTTTGATGATGGTATTTTTATTGGACAACAAGGAATCGAAGGTGGGGTTTTGGATTCTCAGTAATTTGAGTTCACAAAGATATTGTTGGATGGGTGACTGCAACGATGACAATAGCGACAATGGCGAAGGCCCTGAAGACAATGGCGGATGTGGTGAAGGCGGTGGCAAAGATGAAGATGAATCCTAAAACGAATAGAAACACAAACACAATGCAATCAATTTTTTGTGGTAAGAAAGATTAGGAAAAAAACAATTTGAATAGGCTATGTTTATTAAAATATTTCTCTCAATCAAACTCTTAATAAAAATAAAGTAGTACATTTCTTATATAGGCCAAAAAATAAACCCTAATCGTAATTGGTTTGGTAATAGAATCCAAATTAAATTACAACTTTATCTAATAAACTAATTTAAATATAAATTAAAAACAAATCCTAATTCCAAACGAGTTCAAGTCCTAGTGCGATACGGGATGATCCTCCATCAATATCATTTGGCCCCTATTTTGTATACTTAAAGGGTGTCTCATACGACAACAATGGGTGGCAATTTGGTCGGGTTGATCCGTTAATGCTCAACACAAACCCGATCCATTTTTAAATGTTTGGGCTAGAGCGACCTATTTAGCCCTTTTAACTTTTAAGATTACAAATCTAACCGTTGTCTTATGCAATGGTGCGCATCCGCGACGGAGCGACCGGGCATGGGGGAGCAAAGAGAAGAATACATGGAGTAGGACTGCGATTGACAATTGTATGGGTCAGCTAGGGAGAGGGAGGAGGAAGAGGATGCCATGAGAGTAGTGGATGACATCTGGAGGTGGGCTAGAAGAAGCGGGGGAGAAAGAAGAGGAAAGTTATGGTTTGGAATTGGGTCCTATAGAGAAGGAGAATTGCAGTTAGGAAGAAGAAAGGAGGAAGAACAGAGGAAGTAGACCTTTTATTGTTTTAGAATGTGGGTTGAGTTGCGTAGAAGTATGCATCAAAATCTGACGTGTTAAATAGACGGGCAAAACAAGTTAGCACCCTAAGAAGGCGGCTTGGCAGATCGGGCCAAAATTGCTAGCCCTTGATACAGGTCTCCTGCAAATGCAGAGCCGGGTGGGTCAAGATATATGTAGCCTTCCTCCACTTATATGGAAAGGTTACTCCACGACTTGAACCAGCATCTTGTACAAGCGTCAAACCTTACCATCGGACCAAGGTACACCTCAATATATAAAACTTATCCTTAAGATAAGGAAAAAGGAATTTATGAAGCTAGAGTTTTTCGTTTGAATCTTTTGCTTGCTTCGGTTAAGGATCTAGCACGTCATTGCACGCTTTCAATGTTTAAAAGATTGCTGGCTGCCAACTTCAACTATATCAGCATTACAGTGCATTTTTTGACACATTAGTTTTTCCCGGAAATCTGCTTGTATGATGTCTATCACATATATTTTTATGTTTAGTGCTGGTTATACCAGTCATCCATGGATGTAAGTAGCAAAGTTTGCATATGACACGTTGTCTTTTACATAATTTTTGCACAATTAATAAACAGAAATTACAAAGACATGTTAACGATTATTGTCTCTCTCTATGATCGGTGCAATAACCTCAGTGAATCAAACTCTTTATTGAGGCTTGATTCCATTTTCAACATTATCTATGATATGTAAATAGACACCTAGGACAAATATAATTTCTCCAGAAATTGAATGGAATTTTGAATTATATTAACTTCTATACTTGAATTCCTCTTAGTCTTGCTTGCTGATATTTTTTCAGGCCTTGGGTGGCAAATGTAAAATGGTATGGCTCTGTGGATGGTAGACTACCACGTTGTGAGGCAAGTAATTTTTGTATTATGCAAGATTTTGCATTAGCATACTGACATGGCCTGAAATCATAACCATCTCTTGTTTATCTGTGCGTAACATTGCTCATATTGGTGCATTTAGCCATTAGATGATTATCTATCATCTATGTGATTCTATTACTTAACGAGTGTCATTTTGAAGAAACCAAACCATACGCTTGTTTGAAAGTAATGGAGAGGGTCCATCGTATATCTAAGATTCCTGGACCTTGTTAGGGGAGGTTGTTTTCTTCAGCGGGTCTACATATGAGGCCTGTCCTGTTGTTTTTCATAAGCAGGAGGCATGTAATTCGTTGTTCCCCACCACATCATTATTAAAAGGCTTGATTTGAAGGTATCTTGATTTTCATACTACTAAAATTGTTTATATCTCAAAGGAATTTGTCGGTACAGAGAGATTGTCCCAGTTCTTTTATTTGTAAACATTATTTATGTAACAAATTAATATGAGTTTTGACGGTGGGGCCTCTTTGGTACTCCTTTTTGGGGATGATCTTGCCTGCTTTTATATTAAAGTGATTGGGCAGGGTACGTCCTCTTGATTATAATGACTTGACCACGTGTAGTATTTGTGTCCGCCATGAAAGGTTTGCATCACTCGCGTCGATCAAAGAATAAGATGGCTAAGCAATCCAATTGAGAGAGGAAGAGATGATAATGAAGCAGTCATGAGACCTATTTTTGTGGGTCTTGTATCTAGAGTAGATATGCCTCTAATACCATTAAAAATAATACCCATAAGAGACCAATGAAGGTTTTTTTTTTCCTTCCATTTATTTGTCAATTTCTACGATGTACAAGAACCCATAGATGCATGTAACCTAATAACAAGCTTTTCAATATGAAAATCTCATCGTCTAGTTCCCCAATATGGAAATCCCAACGATAATATTCCATGATTAAAAACACTCTCATTGGATTGAAATAAAAACCTAGGGCATTGTTTTATTGTATCCTTTTTTACTTTGAGCCATCCGTACAATATCTTGCAAGTAGGCCTTCTGCAATATGAAAACCCACACAACTATTATATCACTCCAGAATCAGATTTATAAAATTGCACTTCCCCTTGTAATATATTAACATGACCTCTCGAGTAAATTTCACTGGAATTTGACTCGGTTCAGTCTTGATGTATCCTCTTCTGGACTCGTTCACAAAGTTTTTTGTGCTGGTAACTTGACATGGACATTAGCACCGTGCAAATGTATGAAAATGAGCTGTCAATTTTTCACATAGTTTGATGTTTCACCCCTTAAGTACAACCATCTAAAGGTCCTAATGTTTTAGCAAGGAGTGTTTGAGACAATCTTGACCATCTATACCTACCCGATGGAAATAATTTCAACAACTATACTTTTGAAAATTGTCATAAAAATGATGTTCTCAATCAGTAGCTGTTATGTGTACCATTTTAATTTTTCTTGAATTTTTTGACTTAGAAGGAAACTTGCATATACTTTATAATTGCAGAAGCCATCAAGGAAAAAGTGCAAAGGATATGTAAGCAAAATAAATTTGGTCGCAAAGGGAACTGAAGAATACAAGAGAGCCCAAGCTCTTGTTGCACTACATATGGATTCTTATGACTCTGTTCACAATGAACTAGTTCGGAGACTCATGGACAATGAGAAAAAGGTCTTACAGCAACGTTTTGAAACGTCGAAGAAATGTTGAGCCGGAAATGTTTTATTTCCAGAAAGAAGTTAAGTATTCAGTGCCCACTCATACATTGATAGCCTTACTCTTGTAGTACTTGATGTTTTTGAACTTTCTTGTCAGTTTCAAGGAGAAATACCATCACAGATAAGAAAAGCAGCAGATGGAGCAGTAAATGTGATTTTGGAAGCTCCTATATAAAAGCTTTGTTTTTTAAGTAAAAAGTGGTGCATATATATATATATATATATATATATATATATATATATATATATATATATATATATATATATATATATATTTGGAAATTTTGCAACTACTTGGTGGTTATTTTTTTTGTACACCTGAGTTGCCAGTATGATGACTATAGGAGTGATGGTTTTCTGGAACAATAGGGGACAACCTGCAATGTATTTCAGCAATTTCTGTATATGTATCAAAATGTGCACGATGCGCCAATAGCTTCCAGGAAATTTGGTGAATTTATTGAGGAATTTCGAAGAATCGGTAGCAGACTAGTTGAGTGAATTAAACTGCAGTTGCGGCTGAAGTTTTGTAGATGCAACTTGTTTGCCCTATGTTTTGGAAATACATATCCATTTTCCAGAATATACATCAAATGGGACAGAAAGTTGTGGTGCAGTTTTACTTGCACTAGAACTAAATACTAGGCATTTGGTTTGGCTGTTTGCAGTTGCACTATAAGCTGCATGTTCACTTGCATTAAGTAAAGTTGCATAAGTAAAGTTGGAGTCAAATTGTCTGACGCTTTATGCCTCACATCCTGGAGAACGAGTTAAATTTTTTCTGTTATCATATAGATATATGGGTTATATATATTTATACTTTGGAACATAATTGTGTTACAGACTCCTGGTCTGAATGCCACACTTTCAATCCGAAGGTCCGCACCTGCACTTGCATTGTACCGCACCCGCATCCGCATCCAGTCTACACTACTGTTGTCCTCACATTAATTCTTCCACAAGAAATTAAATGTGCTTATTTTGGTTTATATATATATATATATATATATATATATATATATATATATATATATATATATATGAGAAATGGCGGCTGCGGGAGAATCCGGAAACCCTAGCTCTGCTAGGGCATCGCCAAACCAAGCTGTGGAGGCGGCCAACCGCCCCCCGGACCGGGGGAAAGGCAAGGGGGTGGCGGGGGCGGTCGGTGGCGACCGGCCGTCGGAAACGGGCGCAGCAGCTGCTACTCGCCTGCGCGCGGGCGCTGGAGCACAGCGGGCTGACCGGGGAGGTCTGGCGACCCTCCCCCGGGGGCGGGCGGCTGCCGGCGACCCTCCCCAGGCCAGGGGGGGGGTGGCCGGGGCGGGCTGCGGACGGTGGCTTTTCACCCGGGCACGGGTTCGGTAGGGTGTTCGACGGCGGCGGCCTCCGGGGGCTCCCCGATGGTGTTCACCGCCCAAAGAACATCGTCGGGATTGGAGGATGAGGAGGGGGCTTGGACTACGGTCCAGAATCGGAGGGTTAGGCGAGGAGGAGGGCAACGATCGCAGATCCCTGAGGCTAGGAGAGGCACAACTTATACGCAGGGATCGGACAGGAGGGCGGGGATAGCCAGGAGAACGGGTCAAAAGGTGGGTCAGGCTCACTCGGTGGAACGGGAGGGACAAGCCAGGCTTGCGTGGCGGCCTCGTGCGAAGGGGTCGGCGGGGACGGCTGTCCCCGTTATCGGGGGAAGAGCGACTGCAGCGAACATGAGTGCCCGGCCTCCTCCGACGATTCCTCCTCGGAGTTCGGGCCCGCGGCCTGTATCCTGGGCAGATGCCTGCAAGGTGGGGGTCGCCAAGACGCCGGCATCGATGGAGTATGTTGCACCTATGGCGATTGGGGGTGAGCTCTGCGCCGACTTCCCGGCCGACGAAGTGGCGAAGGTGACGGCATTCTGGGAGAACACGTTAGTGCTATATGTGTTGGGGAGCAAGCCCTTCTACGGGCAGATCCGAGGATATGCGGACAGAGTCTGGCGGCCGAAGGGGAGCATGGAGTTCTTCTCCAAGGAAAACGGCTTCTACTTCGTTAAATTTGGGCTAGCAGAAGATGTGACTCGGATACTCCAGGGAGGGCCATGGACGTTTGACGGCCGTCTCATTATTCTGAAGCAATGGACTCCCGACTTGAGGTGTGAGAAGGAGGTGCTTAATGCGGTGCCTGTGTGGGTTCGGTTTCCTGAGTTCCCGATACGCTTCTGGAGTGTCCCCCTTCTTATGAGACTTGCCAGCCTCATTGGCAAGCCGATTAAGGCGGATGATGCCACCGCTTTCCGGTCTAGATTGATGTATGCACGGGTATTTGTGGAGATTGATGCCAGGTTGGATCTGCCTGAGCAGTTGAAGTACAGGACCCCTTCTGGCCAGTTCGTTATGCAGAGGGTGGAGTATGAGTGGGTTCCCCCCAGATGTCCGGCATGTGCCTGCTTTGGGCATCTCCCGAGTGCTTGTAGACGTGGAGGAGCTTCTGAGGTGGTAACGGAGGAGGTAGTGCAGGAGGCAGGTGGTGCAGATGACTCCCCTGTTGTGGACCAGGTGGGCTTGATGGAGGATGAGATGGAGGCAGACCCTTCCCCCATCTCTGGGGAATCTGAGGGGTCTCCGACGGAGGATCTTGCTGGAGCGATGGTTGAGTATATGGGGACGAGGACCATGACCACCAGGAGTATGGGGCAGGAGGACAGGCGACAGGGAGATAAAGACGCGCTAGCACTTCAGGTTTACAGTCGAAAGCGCCAGGCTACGGAGTCGCATAGTGAGGACAGCGGACAGGGTGGGACGGAGAGAGTGTGGAAGGTCAATCCTAAATGGGTGGCGATCCTCGCACAGCCTCCCACACGGGAGGACCCACAAGGGGCTGCGGCCCCTGCTCTGCCCCTTCTTCTTCAGGGGGATAGAGATGAGGATACCAGAGATATGGAGGTTGCACTCTCCCCGGGTGCCCCTTCAGAGGATGTTCAGGGGACCCCACCCGCGGTTTAGATGTCGGCCCTTGCCTGGAATGTCCGGGGGGGTGTTCTCTGGGGAGATGGAGGGAGATTAGTGAGGTGCTGAGGAAGGAAAAGTGTGAGATCTCGATCTTACTAGAGACTAAGATCAGGGGGGCAAAAACTCCCGTAGAACTCCTATGGACTGGGTCCAGCTCCACAACCTTGGTCTCTGTGATATGGCGAGGATTTGGGTTAGATGGAATGGAGCTAGTTGGGAGGGAGAGGAGGTCTTCATGTCTGACCAACTGGTGGCTATCTCCTTCTCCAACAAGGGTGGGTTCCGTTTCTTACTTGGTGCTGTCTACGGGCACAACGATAGGAGGCGTCGGGAGACCTTGTGGCAGGACATCATCAGGCTGAGTTCTTTAGTGATGCATCGTCATCTCCCCCTACTTATTATGGGAGACTTCAATGCTACGCTATACAGGGGAGAGAAGCTGGGGGGGCGGCCGGTCCCGGACCAGATCCTTTCAGATTTTCAGTCTTGCTTGCTCCAGTCCGGACTCAGGGATCTGGAGAGGATAGGGCACATATGGACTTGGCACAACAAGGCGGTGGTGAGCAGGGTGGCATGCCAGCTGGATCGTGCTTTGGGGAACAGTGATTGGTTCCGCCTATTCCCCTCCTCTGTGGCTGAGGGGCTCCCTGCGGGGACCAGTGACCACTCGCCGATCCTGGTGCGCTTCGTGGAGAGTCCCAGATGGAGAGCCCGTCCGTTCCGGTATGACAACAGTTGGTTCCTATCGGCTGGATATGAGGAGACTGTGGCGGGAGGACTTGGCCAGGAGGCGGTCGGCACTGCCCAGTTTTGTATGGTTCACAGGCTGAAGAAGACCAAACGCGCCATCAGAGACTGGGTGAGGGCTCTTCCCCGGACTTCCTTACAGGAGAAGGAGGCGGAGTTGAGAGACCTGCAGTCAGATCTTCAGGGCGACATGATGAGTAGGGAGATGGCGGCTAGAGAGAAGAAGTTGGCTGCAGAGGTCAACACTTTGCGGCTTCAGCAGGAGATTAGTGCGGCCCAACGGGCCAAATGCTCCTGGCTCAAGGATGGGGATCGCTGCACCAAATTCTTCTATGATGTCATCCGGGCTCGCCAGCACCGGAACCGTATTCAGAGACTGATTGGCAGGGACGGGCGGCTTGTGACCGACCAGGTTGCTATCCAGGAGGAGGCTGTCCGGTTCTACTCTGAGCTCTATCATCAGACGGACTATCCTTCGGGTTTCCCGCAGCTGACTACGAAGACGTTGATTACGGAGTATGGCAATAGTCTTCTTATGGCTCCTATCCGGATGGCGGAGGTGGAGGCGATTGTGATGCAGGCTGATGCTTCTAAGGCCCCTGGGCCGGATGGGTTCTCCAGTGGCTTCTACAAGCGTCATTGGGGTCTCCTCAAGGTCCAGGTCCTTGAGGCTGTTCAGGAGTTCTTTGATACGGGCAAGCTCATGAAGGAGCTGAACCACACCTTCCTGACGCTAGTGCCCAAGAAGGAGGGGGCGACTTCTCTTGCTGACTTTCGACCGATTGCCTGCTATAATTATTTGTATAAAATAATTACTCATCTTATGTGCAGGAGGATGGAGGATGCTATGCAGGGCCTGGTCTCTCAGAATCAGGCGGCCTTCATCAAGGGGCGGTCTATTGCGGAGCATAGCCTGCTGGCCCATGAGCTGATTCGGGAGTTCCACAAGCCTGGAGGGATGAAGGCCTGTGTGAAGCTCGACCTGAGGAAAGCCTACGACACCGTCAACAGGGACTTCCTATGTCATTTGATGGGTGCGATGGGATTCTCCGAGAATGGGTGGATAGAGTCAGAGAGTGCATCACCTCTCCTACTTTCTCGGTCCTCATTCAGGGTATTCCTTACGGGTTCTTCGGCAGCAGCAGGGGGCTTCGGCAGGGGGACCCGCTTTCCCCCTACCTATTCACCCTTATGATGGAGTATTTCACCTGTTTGATGGACATCGCGGTGCATCAGGAGAGGATTGTACCGATATACAGCAGGGTCTCTCCGGTGGTCTCTCATCTCATATATGCGGATGACCTATTGGTCTTGTTGAGGCCTTCCATGCGAGGGATGAGGGAGCTTGCGGCAGTGATGGAAGAGTTCGGACAGCTATCGGGCCTTCGGTTAAACAGGGACAATAGCAAAGTTTACTTCAGCGACTCATGCACTTTGAAGGAGGAGCGGGCCCTGGAGCTTGGGGTGGAAAAGGGGGACCTCCCGGTGAAATATCTGGGGGTGCCCCTTTCCGTCAACTACGCGAAGGACCGAGATTGTCAGAGTCTGGTGGATTTTGCTCAGAGGAGAGTAGAGGGCTGGCAGGCGGCTGGCCTATCGTTTGGAGGGCGTATTGAGCTAGTTCGATCGGTTATTTCTGCTATTGCTCTGTTCTGGCTCCAATCGATTATGGTTCCTTTGGCCACTATCAGAAAGATTGAGGGCATATGTGCCAAGTTCATTTGGCATGGGGGGGTTCATGCCATCTCTTGGGAGCAGCTCTGTCGGCCCAGGAAGGAGGGAGGTGTGGGTCTGCGATCCCTTGTATCTGTCAGGGAGGCGGCGGGGATCAAGCTGGCATGAAGGTTCCTTCAGGGTGATTCTCTATGGTCGGCCTGGATGACTAGTCGGTATCTCCGGGGCAGGAACTTCTGGGTATGTGCAATTGACAACAACTTCTCTGTGTCTTTCAAGCATATCCTGAGGAACCGTCCTGTACTTCGGACGGCTATGCGGAGGAGGATGAGGGAGGGAGGGGAGACGGACCTTTGGCTCGATCCGTGGATTTCAGGTCAGTCTCTCCTGGAGATTCTGGGTCCCCAGAGGGACGGTGTGGCGTACAGAGGTCTGACTTGTAGGCACATCATCCGTGGTGGAGTCTGGAGGCCAGAGGAGTATCGTTTCACTGCTCAGTTAGGTGAGGAGATCAGACAGGTGCAGATCACTCCTACGGCACTGTCTGATGTCTGGATTTGGGCCCCTCCCGGCCGCTCGGAGGGTGCGGGGGAGTTCAGGTTCAGCAGCTGCTACGACCTTGTTCGCCCCCACTTCGATGATATTGAGGAGTACGACTTTGTCTGGGGGAAGGGGCTTGCCAGGAAGATGCAACTGTCTGCCTATAAACTGGTGCTGGGCCGGTTACTCACTAGGGACCGACTACTTCGGTTCGGGGTCCCTGTCTCTGACCCTAAGTGTGTTTTATGTGAGATAGAGAATGAGTCCATTGGGCATCTGTTCTTTCAGTGCCATGTGACGTGGAGCATCTGGGCAGAGCAGAGCCGGAGACACTTGGGAGGGGTTGGAAGGGAGCGGGACTTCAGAGAAATCCTTAAGTAGATTGGTGATTGCAGGGGCCAGGAGCAGAGCTGGGCCAGACGTGCTAGATTGAGACTTGCTGCCTCGGTTTGGCATGTCTGGAAGGAGAGGAACCGGCGCATTTTTGAGGGCCTGTCCACTACACCAGTGGGAATCCTTCAAAACATTGAGTCGGATGTACTAGTAATGTCCCCCTGAGTTGGGAATGTATCTCTATGTTGTAACCTTATTGCGATGATAGTGGAATAAAATTTACCCTTTTTTCCAAATATATATATATATATGAATTAAGATTCTAAGTTGGCTTTGATAAGTTTTGATTTATATTGTTCCGTAAATATAGGTTTATAATGTTATATATAAGTTGTGTACTCTTGTTATCTGAATTAAGAAAAGAATGAATTAAGAGAAGTATACTTATGAGTTGTGATGCCAACATCCTATAGTAGATCTATCTTATTTCTTCTCCGATGCTGATGTTGACGTTGCGTTAAGCCTCGAGTACAAAAGTTCAACATTGAAATACAAGTCGATTAACTTGTTGTATTTCTATTCTAATTTTTGTAATAAAATGATAATAGTTAATTGTTCAATTATCTTTAAATGCTTTTGCGCCCAATTTTTTTCATATCCTTAAATTTCTAATTTTCATACCAATTAATCTTATTTTCTTCTGGGTCTTGTCCCGCATCAAATTGGTATCATAGTCTATGTTTAGGCTTGTTTATGCATTTATGTAGCAAGAGCATTTTAGGATCAAACATGGGAGAGAGTGAATAGTATCAGACTAATAGGACAAATGAAGAAAGAATGACTGTTATGAATGATTAAACATTAAAGACTCTAAAAGTAAATAATAGCTGAGTTAAATCCCAGGTTCACTGTACTTGACGCTAGGATAGAGACTTCCAATGCTAGGGTCAACCAAATAGGAGCGATAAATGCTCTTGAACAACCCCACTAAACAGTCATACATGATCCATCTCATCAGGAATGGGTACAATCGTCACTAGACAAAACACTCCTCATGACACAAATTATAACAACGTAAAAGATCCTAGTAATTTTTTATCCAAGTTAGTCATACCCGTTGAGCTATCACCATTACAACTCAATTGTCTACCTAATGAATCTTTTATAATTATTGGTTCTGCCAGAACCCCAATCCCGCAAGTTAAGTTGGTATCATAACTTGCATTTGAGTTGAATCCTCAATACGTAGTTGTGAACAATTATTATAATATATTTACCATATTTTTTTTTACAAGTTACATGATTGAACAATTGGACCAAAACACTCCACCAAGTGTTGCCTCTTAGTTACATTGACATCTTAGGGTCAATCATACGTTATTTGATTCTTTCGACAAAATCCATTGTTATTGATCTGGGAGTCGTGTTGTTTCTTCCTCCATCATGACTATTGATATTATGGTGGTGTCTATTGGCCTAAACAGTCAATGACTAACTTAATTTTGATACTCAACAACACATGAACTCCATATGACTTGATGCAACGCAACACATGGACGCATCACATGAAGATTGGACATCAAGCTCAAAGAATACTTCGCAATTTACTTTCAGGAGATGATATATTGGTTGTCATGTTTTTTCGCATTGTGTTATGTATTTTTCATTTATTTTATAGGCCCAACCAGATCCTAGTCCACCAAAAAAACAAACTCAAAACTGGAAAAACATTTTGGCACAGAGGTAGCCGAACTCGGGTTGAATTTTGTCCCACAGAACTCGGGCCGAATTCGGTCCCTTTAACCCAGTTTGCAAATTTGACCGTTCCCTCCTGAAGAACTGGTCTCCAACGTTCGAAATTTAGAGCGTTGGATAGACCGAGTTCAGGTCGAATTCGATTCCTAATGCCCATTTTGAAAAACTATAAATAGGCCTTGAGTTCTCCATTAAAACTCAATCATTCACTCATTCATTCACTTGCAAACCCAATGCATTCAGAGCTACTCAATCTTCCAATCCTCAAGAACAACTCCCAATTCTTAGTGCCTAGTGCGATCTCGGTTATAAGTCTACAAGAGTTGTAGAGTTTGGATTTCCATGTTATTGTTCATTTCGTTGTTGAAGTTAGTGAGCCCTTCGGATCAAAGCTTGTGGTTGTTTGAAGTCGGCGAACACTTTGGATCAAAGCTCGTGTTGTATGCTACTATCGAATAGTGGATTAAAGTCGAACAAGAGTTTTCGGGACTGGACTGCCTTCC
The DNA here is from genome assembly GCA_029216955.1 of Iris pallida. Taxonomy (NCBI): domain Eukaryota; kingdom Viridiplantae; phylum Streptophyta; class Magnoliopsida; order Asparagales; family Iridaceae; genus Iris; species Iris pallida. The sequence continues at coordinate 1,007,142 of JANAVB010012596.1, forward strand.
ACGAAGGATACCAGGATACATCACGGTGTTTACACTTCTGAACTCTTAAATCTCTGATTACTTGCTTGCTGAATTTTATTTAGTAATTTGCATAAATTTTTATTGGTGTATAATTGCCTTCACCCTATTCACCCCCCTCTAAGGTTGCCTTCAATTGGTATCAGAGCAAGTGCTCTTGAATAGAATAAACATCCTTGAGTAAATTCATGGCATCACGTCTGTCCACACCAACAATGGTGAAGGCTGTCACAAATAGGCCTCCTCTATTTGATGACACAAACTACACGTACTGGAAGACACGTATGTGTATTTACTTGAAATCATTTGATTTCGATTTATGGTCTTGCGTTGTTGATGGTTACAAAAACCGAATAAAATTTTGATTGATAATACTCTTGTTGATAAGACACATTACAAGTACACTGATTCTGAAAAGAATCAAGTCAGTCTTGATGCTAGAGCCATGAATGATTTATTTTGTGCTGTAGATATAAATAAATTCAATAGAATTTTTATCTGCACGACTTCACATGAGATCTAAAATCTTCTTGAGGTTGCTCATGAACGCACTTCACAATTGAAGGAATCCATGATCATTAGACTGACAACAAGAGTATATGGCCTTTAAAATGAAGCCAAATCAGAGCATTACTCAAATGTTTACAAGATTTCTTGATATTATTAATCCTTTTAATTCAGTCTCTTGGCAAGGAATATATGAACCATGAGAAGATTCGAAAAGTACTTCGAGGACTTACAAAGATCTGGAACCCCAAAGCTACATCAATCATTGAAGGGAATGATTTTACCGTTATGTCCCTCGAGACGCTCATGGACAAGTTGATGACTTACAAACTTGACCTCAAAGATTCAACTCCAAAAAAAAGGCCAATGCACTAAAGGCAAATCACAAAAGATCTTATAAATGCATCCTTTTTAGATGAGTTGCCTGGATGTTTGGGTTTAGCTTAGAATAGCTGGCCGTAGCGACTTGACCGGAGAAATAATTGACTGTTAGAGACCCTTACGAATTTTCTATTGATGTTGCGTGGGTATAGTCGAAATGAGTGAGATCTAATTATTCATGTCATAAAGTAAACTTCAGTATGTAATAGAGATTGGGGAATTCGATGACATAACGTTGGTTTGAATGACGGATCGTATTTGTTTCAAAATTTTGATTGCATTCCTTTGGAATGTCAAAATTAGTTGGATTTGATTGGTTGGTCGAATCATATTTAGTTGTTTTAATTAATTGATAGTTGCATTGAGATTGTTGGAATAGTTTTAATCAATGGATAACTAGATCGGAACTGAAAATAAAGTGTAATGACGAGAGGGAGTAGTGCATGCAATTGGGATCGACAAGAGCGATTGACATTGGAATGACCCTCGGATTGAAATGTTTCTGTCATGCCCCACCCCAAAACTCACGAAATGAGCACGTGACTTGGCCAACTGGTACACACTCAAAGGCGAACTCATTCTATGGAAACCCTCATGCATGCACTTAAGCTGTCTATAAGGTCGATTATCTATACAACTCAATAAATATCTCTATGTCAATCCGCAATAATACATGATACAAGAATGGATAATGTATATCATGGTGTTCACCCATGCTACACTTGTATGAATAGATTCGAAAGAAATAACACGAGTCTACAAAAACTCGACTAACAAGCAGAATATATCATGGTAAGAATTATAAAACACGAGAGAATGGTAAAATAGTACCATTAGCAATACCTGAATCCCGCATACGCGATCATACCATCCATACCCTGCAGACGCAATCATAACCTAGCATCCATCTATATATTCTATAAGCACTCAGCAATAACTTAGAGAGATCACAAGATCCTCCAAAGAAATGTTACAAGATACAAAATATATATGCCATATTTACAGTAATAAACATGCATAGAAGATCATAATTTTTTTACTAATCACTCTTTTTTGAGTTTTATGCCGACAAGTAACAGTTTTGGATCTACCTATGTTAACAAATTTCAGGTCGGTTTGGCGACTTCGCTTGGTGGGGCCGACACTTTTTTGTCGGTTTCTAGATCTTAAGTTTCTAATTTCTTTTAATTTTAATTTTTGTCTTTTTGTGATTTATAGTGTGTTATTGCCGGGGCACAATTTTTCGATGGAAAACTGAAATTTCGTAACAATTGTAGAAACAATCGTTATTACGTAACACTTCACATAAGGTACGTAATAGAAATTTCAATTAGTGCTACACTTCACAGAAGGTGCACAGAACGTAACACTTCACAGAAGGTACGTAAATGAAATTCCACTAGTGCTACACTTCACAGAAGGTGCACAAATAGAATTCTGATAATATCAACGCAAACACTCACCGAAGGTGCGCTAATAGAATCCTAATAAGACCAACAACGAAGATGACTGGCGAATGATGGAATAACTCCTGCTGGGGTGAATGATCACCGTTGCTCAAAGCTTTATTCGCCCCACACGAGCACGAACAGCTTCCAGGAACCAGCAAGTTCACGAAGAACTTCTGGAACGCTCGTAAGTCAATATTTGAGACTTGAACGGGCTTCCTGGACTTAACAGACTCCCTTAACTCTCTTCTTGGTGCATCTTTCAAAGGAGGCCAAGGGGCTCTATTTATAGAGTGGAGTTGAGACTTCACCTCTTCTCCTATCCGATGTGGGACTAAAATACCAATACTCAAAAATAGAGTTTGATATTTTAGATCATCCCACAATCAGCATAGAAGTGTGCCAGTCCACGCCTACCCTCCGAACACTCCCGTGCAAGCACGAGACATCCTGGAGTCCGTGTCCGAGTCCGCACAACAAAAATTAACTTGCATCCTTGTTGGATTTAATCCTTTTTCCTTCTAGGAAAATACTTCCACATGGCACAAACTTGTGCCCCACTACACCTCATGTGCACACCTCAACACAAGCAATGCATTATATTGAGATACTCACCATTTGGTGTAGCCGATGTGGGACTATCTTTTCTAGTCCAAAGGCAAAAACACTAACAATCCCCCACATATCTCAATATATGGGTTGAGCGTTCTCCACAGTGACTGCCCATCATACATTAGGAGAGATGTCGCTACGACTTGAATCTTTCCGCATAGGTTAAATAACAGCATGATACAAGAATGGACTAAGCCTTGAATTCTGCATCATAACTGCAATTCTTCCTACTCACATAATGACATCAACTGTGCTTCTAGCTGCACATTGAAGGCCCTGTACCAGCCTGGTTTCAGTATATAATTTTGGACGTCTACAAGTTTACCCTCAAGAGACGGCCTGATATCTCTTTCCATACACTATAGGTGAGTTCTTTATTAAAGAGATATGGCATGAAGCCTTGTGCTTCGTTGCGGTGCTACGCCGCTATGACATGGCCTGAAGCCGAGGCATTACCCCTACCTGGGAACCTCATCATAGTGTCATACTACTGTAGCATGAGGTCACAAGCCTCTTTGTAGTGCCAAACTATCCAGCATGAAGCCTAAGGCTTCCTTGCGGTGTTACGCCGCAACGACATGGCTTACAATGCCGAGGCTTTACCCCTACCTGGGTACCTCATCGTGGTGTCGTGCCACTGTAACATGGGGCCATCCTCCCCTTTGTAGTGCTGTCTACAACTCTTTAATTACGTCATACAGCATTAGGCTACCTGCCTATTTGCGGTGCTACGCCGCTATGACTTGGCTTGCAAAGTCGAGGCATTACCCCTACCTGGAAACCTCATGGTGGAGTCACCCCACTGTAGCATGGAGTTTCACTCCTTGTAGTGCTGCACTACCGTGCTTCCTGTAAAGCACACCAGGCATTCACTCTGCCTGAGAACTCATTAAGGCGTTTAAGCCAACCTTCCACAGGATCTATTTTTTCGCAGAAAATACATAGTAGACAACAGTGGTTATGGGTCCGTATCCCTTCCATGTTTCAGAGAACAAGTACCCACTGTTACCTGATAGTTTCCCAGTCAGTGATCCTCCTTTGAACCAAAAGTTAGATGCCTAGTAGATTTCTCTTTGAACTAATCATAAAACTTTATGGTAGGATTACAAAGACACACTATCAGAATGCCTTCAAGTCTATTTTACAAGCTGTGTCATCGACCAGCTGGCGCTTGAGGCCCTTGGTGAACGGATCCGCTAGGTTCTCCTGACTCCGAACATCAATCACTGTAATAACACCTCTCTTGATAAGATCGTGTACTGCTCTGTGCTTCAACCGTACCGTTCTCTTCTTCCCGTTGAAGAGTTCATTTGATGCCACTGCTGCTGCCGCCTGGTTGTCACAGTATATCGGTATTGCCGGTATCTGAGCCCCAACCACCGGAAGATCATACATGAGCTTCTGAAGCCACTCTGCTTCATCTGCAGCAGCATCCAATGCAAAGAATTCAGATTCCATGGAGGAGCGAGATAACATAGTCTGCTTCTTCGACTTCCACGATATAGCAGCTCCGCCCATGGCGAATACGAATCCACCTGTGGAATACTCGCTCTCCATATCTAAACACCAGCTAGCATCACTGAAGCCTTCCACTACTGACGGATCTCCGCTGTAGAAAAGTGCATATGTCTGAGTTTTCTTGAGATATCTCATAACACGCTTCACAGCTTTCCTGTGCTCAACGCCTGGATTGCTAGTGAACCGACTCAGCATTCCCACGGCAAAAGCTATGTCAGGCCTTGTGGCAGTAGTAGCGTACATCAAGCTTCCGATGACGCTAGCGTACTCCAACTGCCTGACGCTTTCCCTCGAATTTGGCTCCAGCTTCTGATCACTCCGGTACGGTGTATCAATAATAGGAAGATCTTGATACCCGTAGCGAGTGAGCATCTTCTCAATATAATGAGATTATGACAGCGCTATTCCAGTGCCTGTCCGGATGATCTTGAGCCCCAAGATTACGTCGGCATCCCCCAAGTCCTTCATACTGAACTTGGTCGAGAGGAATTTCTTTATCTCTGTGACGCAGCTTAAATCCGTACCTAAGATTAGCATGTCGTCCACGTAAAGACATACGATTACTCCTCTTCCGTCAGCAAACTTCGTATAGACACACTTGTCTGTTTCACTGACCCTGTAGCCATTTGACCTTATCACCTTGTCAAACTTCTCATGCCACATTTTGGGAGCTTGTTTCAAACTATACAGAGACTTCATCAACTTGCAGACTTTGTCTTCCAGACCTCTGACGACAAAACCTTCTGGTGGTTGCATGTAGATCTCTTCGGTCAGCTCGCTATTAAGGAATGCCATTTTCACATCCATCTGATGTATCACCAGCTTGTGTATTGCTGCTAGAGCAATTAACAATCTGATGGTTGTCATCCGAGCTACTGGAGCATAAGTGTCAAAGTAGTCGATCCCCTGCTTCTGAGCAAACCCCTTGGCCACTAGCCTGGCCTTGAACTTGTCAATGGTTCCATCTGCTTTCATCTTCTTCTTGAAGATCCATTTGCATCCGATGGGTCTTGCTCCTTCTGGCAGGTCAACCAATACCCATGTGTTGTTGGAGGTGATTGAGTCAATCTCGTTGTCTATCGCCTCCTTCCAGAATACAGCATCTCTGGTCTTCATCACCTCATCATAGGTAAGCGGATCTGCTTCCACATGATAGGTGATGAAGTCATCTCCGAAGTCTTTCGGCCTCCTCGTTCGCTTAGTTGACGGCTCAGCGAGTTCTAGTTCAGCTGGTGTCTCCTTGACGACAGCTTCATCTTGGACTACTGGTTCATTAAAGACTTCTGTCTACTTTGTACCCTCATTATTCTCCGGAAGATCCGCGAGAACAATATTCTTGTGTTTTGCAAACTTGTCTTCAAAGTATTCAGCATCGCGAGATTCGATGATATGGTTTGACTCGATATCTAGGAATCTTCGAGCATCACTCTTCTCGACATACCCCAAGAAGATCGCCATCGTAGTCCTTGTCCCCAGCTTCTGAATCTTCAGATCCAGGAGCTTCACATAAGCCAGACACCCCTACACTCGAATGACATTCAAGTTAGGTCTGACTTTGAACCAGAGTTCATGAGGAGTTATGTCGGAAGTTGCATATGGCACTCTGTTCAGAATGAACGTTGCCGTTAGTGCAGCTTCTTCCCAGTAGCACTTTGGAAGACCCGCAGTCAACAACATGGAGTTCATCATCTCTGTCAACGTTCTGTTCTTTCTTTCTGCTACTCCGTTGGATTGAGGAGAGTACGGAGCCGTTGTCTCATTGATGATTCCATGTTCTTTGCAGAATGATAAGAATTCATGAGACCGATACTCCCCGCCTCGATCACTCCTTAACCTCTTGAGTTGTTGTCCAGTTTGTCGCTCAGCCTCGGCCCTGAACTCCTTGAACTTCTCGAATGCTTCGTCTTTAGACTTGAGCAAGTAGACGAAAGCATACTTTGAGAAGTCATCGATGAAAGTAATGAAATACTTCATCCCGGCCTTTATAGAGAATTATTTGAAGTCACAGATATCTGAGTGAACCAACTCCAGAAGATCTGTGCTTCAATGGACCCTGTGAAAGGGTTTCCTGTGATCTTCGTCTGAGCACATACTACGCATTTCTCTACCTTACCCCCACACTTGGAGATAAGTCCTAGTGTCACAACCCGCACCCTTATGAGGGGCACGTGCACGTAGGTACGTCTAACCTACGCCGCAGTATCGGCGGTAGAACGCTGTATATAACGTCTGTAAATACTACGACTAACAATATAAATGTACCTGTACAGTACATACTCTCCGAATGGAGGTGACATAGCAATACAGTCTCAATCACAGAATAAAACTAAGGTAGATAGCTCAGAAGGAAAGACATATGATAGATGAAAGAGTAAATAAGTCCAGAGTCCAATACAAGCCCAGATATATACAATATCACAGGGTATCAAAATATAATATAGAAACTACAGTCTGATAAAGCTAGCTGGATCGCAGTCCAGTCAAACCTATAGCTAACCTACACTACTCTGGAAGTACAGAATCTAGTGGCTCTACTATAAGGCCACGATCCTGGACTACTCCATCTAACTCGAGCCCATAATAGGTCGAGCAGTCCGCCTCAGAGTCATCTGTAATATATCATAACGGTATCCTGTCAGGAAAATGAGCAAGTACAAACACTAACAGCAGTTCCATGTGGATTGACAAATTCTATAAGAGACAGTATAATGAACTACAAGACAAAGATATATGAAAACTTGGGAACCGTTCGGAAGCCGAGTTACAACCCTTAAACCAAACAAGGATCGGGGTTGTAACTCTTCTCCTGAGCAGAACTTAGTCTCCAATCAAGGTAAAATGTAAAGACAAGTAGAGCATGTGAGTAACTGTTTATCATGGCATGGTGAGAAAATACTGAATGTAGAACAGAGCAGGATATACGACAAGATAAAGTAAATATAAAATATGATTTGAATTATTAGAGCGATATGTGATCGGCTTGGGATAAGTGACAGGACAGGCTATCCACTTGGCCCGACAAGCATGGTGGATTAGGGGCACTTGTATTTACAAGTTTGCCCCTCCCAAGCCTAATTGCTAATTAAATCCAAAATAGGTTTAGAAAATTGCTAAAAATAAATAAAAATCATAATTAAACTTAATTACTCATGGAGGACTAGTCCAAACTCCTAAACCCTAAAGTTTAGTGTGGTGGGCCATGGTTAGCTAACGTGCTAATTACGGCTTAAGTCGAAATTCACCGGGGTCCCGAATTAACTCGGAATACGATGAAATTCGAACCCGACTCCTATAATAATTAAATAATAATATTCATGAAATAAAATTCCCAAAAATATTATAAAATAGAAAATTACCATTTTACCCCTAACTGGAAAAAGTGAGGGTGACAAGTCTATCCACCTTAAAAAAATTTCGTCCTCGAAATTGAAGACACAAGCACAGGAAATCACAAACAGAAAGACAAAGAAATAGATTTATACCTCAGGACGCGAAAAGATAAGGGAAACGCTCCCGCATGTCGTCCTCCCTCTCCCAGGTAGACTCACCTGGAGAGTGATGTCTCCATGCAACCCGAACCAAGGGTATGACCTGGTTCCGGAGCACCTTCTCCATGCGATCCAGAATCTCCACCGGCTGTTCTGGATAGCTGAGAGTAGGTCCCACCTGTATCACTGAATGGTCCAATATGTGGCTAGGATCTGCCACGTACCGCCTCAGCTGAGATACATGAAACACGTTGTGCACTCCCTCGAGCCTGGTAGGCAAGTCCAGTCGGTAGGCTACTGCACCGATCCTCTCTAAGATGGTGAAAGGTCCGATATAGCGCGGACTGAGCTTCCCACCGTCGCCAAAGCGAATAGTGCCACGTGTCGGGAATATCCTCAGAAATACCATGTCACCAACCTAAACACAAGACAAAAACTCAACACACAACTAACAAACAATCACAACAAACATGACAAGAACTGAAACTAACCTCAAACTCTAACGGTCTCCGGTGACTATCGGCCCAATACCGCTGCCTATCCTGAGCCACCCGAAGTCTGTCTCTAATCAATCTGACCTTCTCGGCCGCATCCACAACCATCTCCGGCCCAAGAAGCGCCCGCTCGCCGACATCGTCCCAAGACAAAGGAGTACGGCATCTCCGTCCATATAGAGTCTCAAATGGTGACATCTCTATACTGGCCTGGTAGCTGTTGTTGTAAGCAAACTCTACCAGGTGAAGATGGTCCTCCCAAGAACCCCCGAGATCTAGCACACATGTGCGAAGCATATCCTCCAAGGTCTGGATGGTCCTCTCCGACTGTACGTCTGTCTGAGGATGATAAGCAGTACTAAACTTGAGCAAGGTGCCCAAGCTAGCCTGTAAACTCCTCCAGAAGTGGGAAGTGAATCGGCTATCCCGATCTGAAACTATGCTCACCGAAACTCCGTGCAATCTCACGATCTGACGAACATACAGCTCAGCCAGCCTCTCCGTAGACAAACCCACTTTGAAAGGCAAAAAGTGGGCCGATTTTTTCAATCTATCAACTATGACCCAAACCGCGTCCTTCCCTCCTGGCGACCGTGGAAGTCCAGATACAAAGTCCATGGTGATGTGCTCCCACTTCCACTCGGGAATGGGTAGCGGCTGTAGCAATCCACCTGGTCTCTGCCTCTCGGCCTTCACCTGCTGACACATAAGACAACGAGATACAAACTGAGCTACCTCGCGCTTCATGCCATACCACCATACGTGCTCTCTCAGGTCCCTATACATCTTGTTGGCTCCAGGATGCATAAAATACTGAGAGCGATGCGCCTCCTGAAGAACCTCCTCCCGAAGCTCTCCACGCGGAACGCACAGCCTAGTACCGCGCCGCAACGACCCGTCTTCAACTACAGAGAAATCGTCAAGCAAGCCCGTCCTCACCTGCTCCCTGATGCTCCTCAGGGCAACATCATCATACTGCGCTGTCCTGACTCTATCTATCAGCTCAAACTGAATCTGCAAACCCCACATCTGGATCTCCATGCCCGGAATGATGACCTCGATACCCAAACTATCCAGGTCGGCCAACAAATAACAATATGTCATCAAGAACATAGCAGCTGGATACCTGCTCAAGGCATCTGTAACTACGTTGGCCTTCCCCGGATGGTACTGCAAGGATATATCGAAGTCCTTCATCAGCTCTAACCACCGCCTCTGCTGCATGTTCAACTCCTTCTGAGTGAACATGTACTGCAAGCTCTTGTGATCTGTGAAGATCTCAACTCGCTCTCCATACAGGTAATGCTTCCATAACTTCAAAGCAAAAATAACCGCGGCCAACTCCAGATCATGAGTAGGATAGTTCTTCTCATGAGGACGCAACTGCCTGGATGCATAGGCAATCACCTTCCCGTGCTGCTAAAGAACACACCCTAAACCCTTCCCGGAAGCATCACTGAAGATCGAGAACCCTCCTGACCCAGATGGCAAAGTCAGGATCGGAGCTGAAGTCAACCTCCTCTTCAGCTCATCGAATACAGCCTGACACTCAACAGTCCAGACGAACTCCACGTCCTTCCTGGTGAGTCTAGTCATCGGCTCTGCAATCCGCGAGAAGTCCTGGACGAACTTTCGGTAATAGCCAGCCAAACCCAGAAAGCTCCGAACCTCGGCAACTGAACTGGGCGTAGACCAAGACTCCACTGCCGAAATCTTCCTCTGGTCTACTGAAATCCCATGCTCGGTCACAACATGACCTAGGAACTCCACCTGGTCTAAGAAGAACTCACACTTCGAAAGCTTTCCGTAGAGTTGCTCCCTCCTCATAGTCTCTAACACAACTCTCAAGTGCTCCTCATGCTCCTCCTGCGTCTTCGAATAGATCAAGATATCGTCTATGAAGACCACCACGAACTTGTCAAGGTACTGATGGAATACCTTGTTCATCAAGTTCATGAATACCGCGGGAGCATTGGTCAACCCAAATGGTATCACTGTAAACTCGTACTGGCTGTACCGAGTCCGAAATGCCGTCTTGGGAATGTCATCCTACCTTACCTTCAGCTGGTGATACCCGGACCTCAAATCTATCTTCGAAAAGACCTTTGCCCCACTCAGCTGATCGAACAAGTCGTCGATCCTCGGCAAAGGGTACCTATTCTTGATAGTGAGGTTGTTGAGTGCCCGGTAATCAATGCACATACGGGACGTACCGTCCTTCTTCGGTACGAACAGGACTGGCGCTTCCCAGGACGAAGAACTGGATCTGATGAACCCCTTGTCCTGCAGCTCATCGACTTGCTTCTTCAGCTCTATCAACTCGCTGTTGTTCACCCTATAGACATGCTGTGAAATGGGCTCGGCGCCCGGTACCAAGTCTATGGAGAACTCAATGTCCCTGTCTGGCGGCATCCCCTGCAACTCCTCGGGAAAGACATCCGAGAACTCAACAATCAACGGATGTGGCAAATCCTGCCCGCCAACAAAGCTCCACAGAATCCAGCCTCCGGCTCCGCTGCTCCTCGAGCAAACTCGATCTCTGGCTCACCCGGTGTAATGCCTATAGTTCGTATTACGTATCTTGGTATACGTGTACGTATTCTTGACTCGTATTACGTATTTTCCTGCATAGTTATTTTGGCATGTCATTGGTTATGGCTTAGCTTGGTTCGGCTTAGCTTGGTTTGGTTTGCTTGTGGGTTCATCATGAACCAAAAGAAAACCCCCACCTACCACCACCACCCTCATTTATATTTCCACCTAACTCTCTCTCTCTTCATTTTATTCTTCTTCTTCACTTCTTCTTCTCCACCATTTACTCTTCCACCTACCAGGAAAGAGAGCTTAGGCAAGTGCAAACTTGCTTCATGATGGATCTCAAGTTTTATTGTTCCATTTTCTTCCTTACTTGATTCTAAGCCTCTTTAGAACTTGACATTTTTGGATTTGATGGATGGATTCTTGTAGATCTAAGTTTATAACTTTTCGGTTTTTCTTGGTTTTGATCTCTAAAACTTGGTTATTTTCGAAAACTAGTATTTTTATGTTGTAGAGAATTCAATTTCATGCAGTTTTGGCTTTTGTTTCGCTTGATTTCGACTTCGGATGAGAAAGTTATGGCCAAAACAATTTTTGGTCATTTCTATGTTCATCTGCAGCACGAACAGCATGTCGCAGTAGCCGCATATCATGTCACAGAAGGCGCATGTCGCAATAGGCGCATGTTGCAATGAAGCGCATGTCGCAGTAGCCGCATATCATGTCGCAGATGGCGCATGTCGCAGTAGGCGCATGTTGCAATGAAGCACATGTCGCAGTAGCCGTATATCATATCGCAGAAGGCGCATGTCGCAGTAGGCACATGTTGCAATGAGGCGCATGTCATAGTAGCCGCATATCATGTCGCAGAAGGCGCATGTCGCAGTAGGCGCATGTTGCAATGAGGCGTATGTCGCGGTAGGCGCATATCATGTCGCAGTTGCATGCATGTCGCGATAGGCGCATATCATGTCGCGCATGAGCCGCATTAAGGCGCATGTCGCAGTAGGCGCATATGGTGTCGCAGTTTTATGCATGTCGCAGAATAGGCCGCATAATGCATATTTTGACTATTACTAACTGTTATATGTCCTAATTGACTGAATTATTGCTCGAATTTCTCCCAACTCCCAACGTGAAAGTTGTAGATCTTTTCCTTAGCAGCAAGAATATGTCTCTAGTTATTTTATGCAAGTTTCTCTCATTCATAATATTGTAAGAATAGAACACGATAGTGGCCCGCTGTGGCTCACTCTTGACAAGTAAACTGACATGATATATCTCGGCATGCTGTTACGACAGCTAGTCTGACATGACAAGTATGAAAGACTTGGACACCGTGGGCGATTATGTTTGTACAAATAAACTAGTACTGTCTTGTATCATGTTTAGGATGGGGACCCCTGAGTACCACGGTCAGGGGTACCTACTGAAATTGACTAAGGCTAATTAACTAGAATAATTCAGTAGTCATGAGGAGATTCCCAGCTACAGGCAATCCCGTTATCTGGGCGCATTCAGTGGACTTGTAGCCTACCGACGAGTAGGGCACATTTCCAGCACACAGACATGTGTTGCATTCTTCCTAAATTGACATTCGACCTGGGTAACCGGATAGTCTGCAGGGCTTGTGGCTGTTGGGATAATCTCATTGCATCTTGCTAGTAACTAGGCCTGTGATAACCCTAGTTAGTTAAAAGTATCAAGCCGTACTCTTGATTGGCCGTGATTGATTGGATGAAGTTTATTCCAGCTTAGTCTTATCCTGATTCTGTACAAGATTGTATCAGGACATGATTTCATGTATCGATAAATGATGGGATACCAAGTTCTGTTCAGATGAAGGGTTACAACCCCGGTCCTTGTTTGGTTTAAGGGTTGTAACTTGGCTATCTGAATAGTTCCATGGTTATCTTATCATATATCGTCCTGCTTATTGTGCCCGCCTTAACAATAAAGATCAGGGGTCCAGTTCTGTTCAGGCGAAGGGTTACAACCCCGGTCCTTGTTTGGTTTATGGGTTGTAACCTGGCTCCCGGAGCAGTTCTGTGTCCTCTCTTCGTTTATTGTCTTATTGTAACCCCTGTCATGCTCGTCATGTTTTACCTTTACTTCAATACCATGATTATTTATACTGGCCTTAACAATAAAGATCAGGGGTCCAGTTCTGTTCAGGCGAAGGATTACAACTCCGGTCCTTATTTGGTTTAAGGGTTGTAACCTGGCTTCCGGAGCAGTTCTGTGTCCTCTCTTCGTTTATTGTCTTGTTACCTTATCAATAGTAATTGAGGCGGGTTTCTATTCAGGCGAAGGATTGCAACCCCGGTCCTTGTTTGGTTTAAGGGTTGCAGTCTGGCTGCTTGAATGGTTTCTCCGTGTTCAATATATTATTGTTATCTCAGCTATTATCACTATCTTTTAATTACCTTACTATTTATTTGTGATATGCTGGTTTTAGTTTCTAAGTGAAGCCTCCTTTGTGGCACTTGCTCTTTCTGGGGTCTGATCCAGCTGGTTTTGTGTGGCCAGATATCGGAGCAGCACCAGAGGATCCACCTGTCTTCCAGCCAGATGGTGACCACCAGGCGTAACCCTGGCAACGAGTGAGTTTCTTTTTGTCCTCCTACTTTATTGTAAAATTATTCTTTTGAGGCGTTTAGCCGACGAGCACGTGTTAGCTCGATTGCCCTTTTATTTACTGTCTGTCTATGGGCTGTAACATGATTGACAGATCCTAGGGTTGATCATGTATGACTAAACTCTTGCTAGTCCTGACATTTTGTACGACTAGCTTCATGATCATCCAATATGTAATATATGGGATGCCTTGCTATTATATATTTGGTGCTCTGACATCTTGTAACTACTATTACTTGCTTGTGATTGAGACAATAGGCTTGTTCATGACCATAGAAGACTGTTGGCTTGTAGTTAAACCCTCATGTATCTAGACAGTCGTGACCGTATAGCGAGGTGGGTTGCACTTCAATATACGTAGCTGGCTATGTACGCCCCCGCTCTCCAGTATTCTGGTTCTGGGGCGTGACATGGTTTTAGTGGTGGCCCATGCAGGTCTTGTAATTCAAGATATGTGAGGGTTTACCGAATAGATGTCTCAATCAGTACTCGCCCTTGATCTCTACTCGTATCCTCTTGATCCCTGAAAATCTTGACCTGATCACATGCTTGTATCGTTGATCTGTCCTGGTCCTTCCTTATTGTTCCCTATGTCGTCTTCTTCAGCGGCATTGTTCCTGGACCTGCCGATCAGCAAGGCGGAGCACCTCCAGCGGACCAGCAGCACCCTGGAGATCAAGTCCAGCATTCAGGAGTAGCCTCCAGAGTCATGCCTACCGAAGGAGAACCACCAGTTCAGCCCGTCCAGCCTGCAGAGCCTGATGATGGCACTTTGGCGGGTCTCATCAAGTCCCTATTAGCTTCCCAGGATCGTCGCGGAGATGCCTTACACCAGGCGGTGGCAGATGCTTTGACCAGAGGAGGTCATCAGGGTAATAGCGCGGCCAATAGCTTCAAGCGCTTGAACCCTTTCTTCTTCGATAGCAGTGAAGATGCGATAGCTGCAGATGCTTGGCTTCAGGACACAGAGGTAATTCTAGAAGCAGCCAGGACTCCAGAGAATGAGAAGGTGGCCGTAGTGCGCCTGCAGTTACTAGATCTTGCCCGCAGCTGGTGGGCAGCGCAGGCCGATGGATTAGTGGCCCCTATTTCATGGGCAGTATTCAGGGAGAGATTCCAGACCAAGTATTTTGATACTGTAGCTCGGTATGATCTACAGACGAGGTTCACCAATCTGAAGCAGATGGACAGGACGGTCGATGGATATGCGGCCGAGTTCTCCAGGCTTAGTCGGTTTGCTCCCACCTTGGTGGCGACCGAGTTCGATAGAACCCAGCGGTTCCAGCAGGGGCTCCACCTAGAGATTTTATTGGCGGTGGAGCAGTTTGAGCATCAGACTTTTGATGCAGTGTTGAGAGCAGCCCGGAGGCATGAGTACACCTCCCAGAGGATCGTGGATAGGACCGGAGGTCGGAAGCGATCTCACGGCCAGATGAATCAGTCTTCAGCACCAGCCCCGGCAGCCAGGGCTTTGACCATTGGAGCTCCGAGGCGGGCGACCTCAGTGACGTCTGTTCAGCATTCTACCCCGATGCACCCTCAGCAGCAGAAGCAGAAGCAGTCTTCCGCAGTGGGATGTTCACACTGCGGGAAGCCAGAGCATGTGGTATCCGAGTGTCGTAGAGCACAGGGTTTGTGCTTGGTTTATGGTGCCCCGGACCACAGGGTTGGGAATTGCCCGAACAGGGAGAGTTCATCCGCCTTCTTTAGTCCTTCAGTTAGAGGACCAGCACCAATCCAGCAGCAGCAGCTGCAGTACCCGTTTCCGAGGCCATTGCCGACGCAGGCCCAGGCATTCCAGCAGCAGAGACCGCAGCAGTATGCCCAAGCCCAAGCCCTGATCCAGAGCAGGCAGAGGAATTTTCAACAGAGGGGACCCGCACCCAGAGGACATGGTCAAGTGCTGGCTTTGACCATGGGAGAAGAAGGAATAGCACCAAGTGAGGTGGTGGCAGGTACTATTCTCGTCAACACCTTTTCAGCTTCAGTATTATTTGATTCTGGTGCCTCGCATTCATTTATGTCTGCACGATTTGCGACACGGGTAGGACTGGAGCCCGAGTCATTATCAGTAAGGCTCAATATACTTACTGGTAACGGACTTGTGGGAGTAGATAGTGTATTTTTCTCGTGTCGGATCGTAGTTAGCGGTAGAGAATTTCTCGCTAGATTGATAGAGTTTCCGATGGCCGATTATGATGTGGTCTTAGGGATGGATTGGTTGAGGGACCAGTATGCTAGGATAGACTGCCACATTGGCAGGGTTGTTTTTAGCATTCCAGGCGAGCCAGAGTTTTCCTTCTCCCGAGGCGAAGTTGAACCTTCTCCTCCAGTATTGCGGATGGCAGTAGCAGCAGTGCAGTTGCCTCGGATAGTCGAAGAGTTTCCAGATGTTTTCCCCGAAGAGCTTCCAGGGATGCTGCCAGAGCGAGAGATCGAGTTTACCATCGACTTGATTCCCGGAACAGCTCTAGTGTCAGAGAGAGTCTACAGAATGGCGCCATCAGAGCTAGAGATATTATACAAGATGATTGAAGAACTTAGAACCAAGGGATTCATTCGTGCTAGTGGATCACCTTGGGGAGCCCCGATGCTTCTTGTGAAAAAGAAGGATGGTACGTCCAGATTATGTGTAGATTATCGTACCTTAAACTCAGTGACAATCAAGAACAGATACCCTCTCTCGAGGATAGATGACTTGTTTGATCAACTCAAGGGGGCAGCAGTATTCTCGAAGATCGACTTGCGGTCAGGATACCATCAGATTAGAGTCAGAGAGCAGGACATCCCGAAGACAGCGTTCAGATCGAGATATGGGCATTGGGAGTTCCTTGTGATGCCATTTGGAGCAACCAATGCGCCGGCAGTATTCATGGATCTCATGAATCGTATCTTCATACCTTATTTGGATCAGTTCATGATTGTGTTCCTAGACGACATCCTGGTCTACAGTAAGAGTGAGGCGGAGCATGAGCATCATCTCAGAATTGTCCTCCAGATTCTCAGAGAGCACCAGTTGTATGCCAAGTTTAGTAAATACGAGTTCTGGCTCGATCACATTTCGTACTTGGGCCATATCATCACCCGAGGAGGAGTAGAAGTGGATCCCCAGAAGATCGTGGCCATTAAAACATGGCCAGTACCTAGCATAGTGGCAGAGATTCGCAGTTTTCTTGGATTGGTCGGTTACTACCGGCGATTTGTTTCAGACTTTGCTCGAATTTCAGCGCCATTGACCCAGTTGACCCGCAAGGATGTACAGTTTGCTTGGACAGCAGAATGCCAGGATTCTTTTGAGAGGTTGAAGCGAGGCTTGATGACGGCTCCTATTCTCACGCTTCCAGATGGAACTGGAGGATTCTCAGTGTATTGTGATGCTTCGGGCAGAGGTTTAGGATGTGTTCTGATACAGCATGGGAAGGTAATAGCTTATGCGTCACGGCAACTTCGTGATCATGAGAGAAATTACCCAACCCATGACTTGGAGCTGGCAGCAGTAGTGTTTGCACTTAAGTTGTGGAGGCACTACCTATACGGAGATAGGGTGGAAATTTTCACCGACCACAAGAGCCTGAAGTATGTTTTCACCCAGAAAGATCTCAACATGCGTCAGAGGAGATGGCTGGAGCTGCTTGTGGATTATGATGTCAACCTGCAGTATCACCCAGGGAAGGCCAACGTTGTTGTAGAGGCATTAAGCAGGAGGGCAGGAGTTTATTTCCTGACAGCACAACCAGAACTGTTAGCCGATCTTCAGAAGATGGGTATAGAAGTTGTCCTCCCTTCCAGTGTGGCATTGATTGCCAACATGCAAGTCCAGTCCACAATAGTCGAGAGGATCCGGATGGCACAATCAGCAGATTCTAAGCTTCAGCGACTCAGAGCAGATTGTGAGGCAGGACGAAGACCAGAGTTATGCATTCATGAAGACGGTACACTTCGACATGGTAAGCGTCTTTGTGTACCCAGTGGAGATATCAGACAGGAGATCATGGCAGAGTCCCACAGTTCACAGTATTCCATTCATCCCGGTGGTACGAAGATGTACCGAGATATTCGTCAGCACTTTTGGTGGAATGGCATGAAGAGGGAGATAGCCCGGTTTCTCTCTCGTTGTTTAGTCTGCCAACAAGTTAAGACTGAACATCAGAGACCAGCTGGACTACTTCAACCATTGCCGATTCCCGAGTAGAAATGGGAGCATATAACCATGGATTTTGTGACTGGATTGCCTAGATCCCCGGCTGGCAGAGACGCTATTTGGGTTGTCATAGACAGGCTCACGAAGGTGGCTCACTTTCTCCCGTTCAGAGTTGGTCAGTCGACGGCTCAGCTAGCGGAGATGTATCTCCGGCAGATTGTCAGGTTGCACGGTGTACCAGTCAGTATCACTTCAGATAGAGATTCAAGGTTTACGTCGCACTTTTGGCATAGCTTGCAAGAAAGTTTGGGAACTCACCTCCAGTTCAGTTCAGCTTATCACCCGCAGACAGATGGCCAGTCGGAACGTACGATCCAGACTCTTGAAGATATATTGCGGTCATGTACACTCGACTTTGGTGGTTCGTGGGAAGATCACGTGCACCTGGTGGAGTTCTCGTACAACAACAGTTTCCAGACCAGTATCCGAATGGCACCGTTCGAGGCGTTGTATGGTAGGAAGTGTCGATCCTCGCTAGCCTGGGATGATGTTGGAGAGAGGCAGATGCTTGGTCCGGAAATGATTGCTCAGACCGTTGAAGTGGTCAGAAAAGTCAAAGATCATCTTCGAGTTGCCCAAGATCGCCAGCGTCATTGGGCCGATTCTCATCGGCGCCCTCTTGAATTTTCTGTCGATGACCATGTATTCCTGAGGATTTCGCCTAACCGCAGCGTCATTCGTTTCGGCGTACGAGGAAAGCTTAGTCCTAGGTATATAGGGCCGTTCGACATTCTGGAGCGAGTAGGAGATGTATCCTATCGTCTCGCTCTTCCACCGTCGTTACGTGAGGTACATGACGTATTCCATGTATCCCAACTGTGACGGTATATCCCGGACCCGAGCCACATCCTGGATCATTCGGAATTGGTTGTTGGTACCAACCTTTCGTATGAGGAGAGGCCCGTGTCTATATTGGACCGAAGAGAGAAGACACTCAAGAACAAGACTATCAAGTTAGTCCGAGTTGCTTGGGGTCATCACTCTTTGGGTGAGTCGACGTGGGAGCGTGAGGATGATATCCGATCGCGATATCCCGACCTGTTTGACTCGTAAGGTATAATGTCTTCCTTATGCCTTATGCTTTCAATTCCTTGCTTGAATAAATGACTGCATGATAGACTGCTTGTTATAGCTTACGATTAGTATAGCTTGTCCTTGCAATTCTAGCCTCTTGATTAAATTTCAAGGACGAAATTTTTTTAAGGTGGGTAGAGTTGTAATGCCTATAGTTCGTATTACGTATCTTGGTATACGTGTACGTATTCTTGACTCGTATTGCGTATTTTCCTGCATAGTTATTTTGGCATGTCATTGGTTATGGCTTAGCTTGGTTCGGCTTAGCTTGGTTTGGTTTGCTTGTGGGTTCATCATGAACCAAAAGAAAACCCCCACCTACCACCACCACCCTCATTTATATTTCCATCTAACTCTCTCTCTCTTCATTTTATTCTTCTCCTTCACTTCTTCTTCTCCACCATTTACTCTTCCACCTACCAGGAAAGAGAGCTTAGGCAAGTGCAAACTTGCTTCATGATGGATCTCAAGTTTTATTGTTCCATTCTCTTCCTTACTTGATTCTAAGCCTCTTTAGAACTTGATATTTTTGGATTTGATGGATGGATTCTTGTAGATCTAAGTTTATAACTTTTCAGTTTTTCTTGGTTTTGATCTCTAAAACTTGGTTATTTTTGAAAACTAGTATTTCTATGTTGTAGAGAATTCAATTTCATGCAGTTTTGGCTTTTGTTTCGCTTGATTTCGACTTCGGATGAGGAAGTTATGGCCAAAACAATTTTTGGTCATTTCTATGTTCATCTGCAGCACGAACAGCATGTCGCAGTAGCCGCATATCATGTCGCAGAAGGCGCATGTCGCAGTAGGCGCATGTTGCAATGAAGCGCATGTCGCAGTAGCCGCATATCATGTCGCAGAAGGCGCATGTCGCAGTAGGCGCATGTTGCAATGAAGCGCATATCGCAGTAGCCGCATATCATGTCGCAGAAGGCGCATGTCGCAGTAGGCGCATGTTGCAATGAGGCGCATGTCGCAGTAGCCGCATATCATTTCGCAGAAGGCGCATGTCGCAGTAGGTGCATGTTGCAATGAGGCGCATGTCGCGGTAGGCGCATATCATGTCGCAGTTGCATGCATGTCGCGATAGGCGCATATCATGTCGCGCATGAGCCGCATTAAGGCGCATGTCGCAGTAGGCGCATATGGTGTCGCAGTTTCATGCATGTCGCAGAATAGGCCGCATAATGCATATTATGACTATTACTAACTGTTATATGTCCTAATTGACTGAATTATTGCTCGAATTTTTCCCAACTCCCAACGTGGAAGTTGTAGATCTTTTCCTTAGCAGCAAGAATATGTCTCTAGTTATTTTATGCAAGTTTCTCTCATTCATAATATTATAAGAATAGAACACGATAGTGGCCCGCTGTGGCTCACTCTTGACAAGTAAACTGACATGATATATCTCGGCATGCTGTTACGACAGCTAGTCTGACATGACAAGTATGAAAGACTTGGACACCGTGGGCGATTATGTTTGTACAAATAAACTAGTACTGTCTTGCATCATGTTTAGGATGGGGACCCCTAAGTACCACGGTCAGGGGTACCTACTGAAATTGACTAAGGCTAATTAACTAGAATGATTCAGTACTTATGAGGAGATTCCCAGCTACAGGCAATCCCGTTATCTGGGCGCATTCAGTGGACTTGTAGCCTACCGACGAGTAGGACACATTTCCAGCACACAGACATGTGTTGCATTCTTCCTAAATGGACATTCGACCTGGGTAACCGGATAGTCTGCAGGGCTTGTGGCTGTTGGGATAATCTCATTGCATCTTGTCAGTAACTAGGCCTATGATAACCCTAGTTAGTTAAAAGTATCAAGCCGTACTCTTGATTGGCCGTGATTGATTGGATGAAGTTTATTCCAGCTTAGTCTTATCATGATCCTGTACAAGATTGTATCAGGACATAATTTCTTGTATCGATAAATGATGGGATACCAAGTTCTGTTCAGATGAAGGGTTACAACCCCGGTCCTTGTTTGGTTTAAGGGTTGTAACTTGGCTATCTGAATAGTTCCATGGTTATCTTATCATATATCGTCCTGCTTATTGTGCCCGCCTTAACAATAAAGATCAGGGGTCCAGTTCTGTTCAGACGAAGGGTTACAACCCCGGTCCTTGTTTGGTTTAAGGGTTGTAACCTGGCTCCCGGAGCAGTTCTGTGTCCTCTATTCGTTTATTGTCTTATTGTAACCCCCTGTCATGCTCGTCATGTTTTACCTTTACTTTAATACCATGATTATTTATACTGGCCTTAACAATAAAGATCAGGGGTCCAGTTCTGTTCAGGCGAAGGGTTACAACTCCGGTCCTTGTTCGGTTTAAGGGTTGTAACCTGGCTTCCGGAGCAGTTCTGTGTCCTCTCTTCGTTTATTGTCTTGTTACCTTATCAATAGTAATTGAGGCGGGTTTCTATTCAGGCGAAGGATTGCAACCCCGGTCCTTGTTTGGTTTAAGGGTTGCAGTCTGGCTACTTGAATGGTTTCTCCGTGTTCAATATATTATTGTTATCTCAGCTATTATCACTATCTTTTAATTACCTTACTATTTATTTGTGATATGCTGGTTTTAGTTCCTAAGTGAAGCCTCCTTTGTGGCACTTGCTCTTTCTGGGGTCTGACCCAGCTGGTTTTGTGTGGCCAGATATCGGAGCAGCACCAGAGGATCCACCTGTCTTCCAGCCAGATGGTGACCACCAGGCGTAACCTTGGCAACGAGTGGGTTTCTTTTTGTCCTCCCACTTTATTGTAAAATTATTCTTTTAAGGTGTTTAGCCGACGAGCACGTGTTAGCTCGATTGCCCTTTATTTACTGTCTGCCTACGGGCTGTAACATGATTGACAGATCCTAGGGTTGATCATGTATGACTGAACTCTCGCTAGTCCTGACATTTTGTACGACTAGCTTCATGATCATCCAATATGTAATGTATGGGACGCCTTGCTATTATATATTTGGTGCTCTGACATCTTGTAACTACTATTACTTGCTTGTGATTGAGACAATAGGCTTGTTCATGACCATAGAAGACTGTTGGCTTGTAGTTAAACCCTCATGTATCTAGACAGCCGTGACCGTATAGCGAGGTGGGTTGCACTTTAATATACGTAGCTGGCTATGTACGCCCCCGCTCTCCAGTATTCTGGTTCTGGGGCGTGACACCCGGCGTCCTAAAAAGAACTCTGCCTCCTCTACAATCAATGCTAGCATGGTACATGCTCAACCAATCCATACCGAGTACCATATCGTACCTCAGTAGGGGCATTACGAGCAGACACGCACTCAAGTCCCGGCCTCTCAGAGTGACTCTCCGCCCCTTGCAAATATTATTAACCAGGATAATACCTCCCCCGGTCATAATCTTGCAAGTCCTACCAATATATTCAGCAATGATATTGTGTCTCAGAGCAAAAGAAACAGACACAAAACTATGGGTCGCCCCAGAATCAAATAAGGCGAAAGCAGGGAAAGAATCTAGGAGAACATGACCTGCTACAACATCTCCCACGGGCTCTGCCTCCTCCTCTGCTGCCAAAGCGAACACCCTGCCCGCGGGTGCTCCCCTCTGGTGCTGGACAAAACGCTGTTGCTGGGTCTGAAGTGGAGGACCCCTCTGCTGAACTGCTGGCCCTCTAGCCGGCTGCGCTCTGTCCTGGCCTCCTCTGACTCCGCAAAAGCGGCAATCCCTCAGCTGGTGATCGGGCGCCCCACAGTAGAGATAGATACCCAACCTCTTCCTGCAAGCCTTCCTGGTGTGCCACGGCTTCCCGCAGAAGCCACACGGAGTAGCCGGTCTCTGGCCCTGTCCCTGGTGCTGCTGGGCACGTGCCGGTGCCTGCTGAATCTACAACAGAGGCTGCTGCTGAAATGGCCTCTGCTGGTGCTGAAAGTGGGGGCACTTGGCCGGTCCCGCATTGGAACTCGCCCCCATAGTATCTCCGCTCCTCTTCGGCTTAAGACCGAAGTCCTCCTCTGTAATCTGCGCGTCCATCAATATCTGATCGAACGTCGCATCACGACGACCCGAGGTACGGGTGCGCACTGCATGAATAATTCCCCTACGGAACTTTCGAGCCTTCTGCCCCTCATCCTGGATCATATCGGGAGCGAACCTGCTAAGGCGGAAGAACTCAGATGCATACTCGTCCACCGACGAGTTCCCCTGTACTAGACCCACGAACTGGCCCTCCAATGCTGTAAGAGCCACGTTCGGGAAGAACTTCTCCTTGAAGAGCCTCCGGAAGTTCTCCTAAGTCAGCCCTCTCACCGACGTACGAGGATCCGTGCGGTACCATGTCAGCGCAATGTCGAAGAATCGGCTGGCTGCGACCGAAACCCAAAGTGCTCTAGGAAGCTCTGCCAGCTCCATGCTCCGCTGTACATCCTCTAGCCAGTCGTCTGCATAAAGGATGCCCTCTGTGCCTGTGAAGTCCCTGGAGCTCATCTTCCTAAAGTCTAATACTGTCCCCGGCCTAGACTGCTGCTGGCACGACTGCTGGCCAGTAGGGCCCTGTACCGTACCCGGTGCCACTCTCTCCACTGCTGCCAGTGTAAGCTGATGCGAGTTCTCCATACTCTGCCTCAGCATCTCGATCTGACGGTGTGACGCCTCCGACTGGCGCTGCGACGCCTCTGCCTGGGCCCGCTGTATCTACATCATCTGCTGAAGGAGAAGGAACATATGATGTGTATCCGTCGGTATCGGTGGTGGCGACGGCAGTATCTCTGGAACAACGGCCGTAACCCTCTGGGGTGGAGGTGGTAGACCTCCCTGTGCAACTGTCTGGGTCTCTGGAATAGTAGAATCACTGGGGGCAGTCTCATGAACCTCCTCCTCGGCCGGGTCAGATCTCTCGGGCAAGCTAGTCGATCCAGAGGCCTGCGGATGTGTCTTCGTCATCCTGGAGACGAATTGAAACAAAGAGATCAATATGGCACATGAGTAGATTATCAAAGAAGGACAGTTAATTTAATATAAGGTAAATAATCATGATAATCAAAAGATCAGAAATTTTCTAGGTGTGATTGAGAAACTCCTATCATGTCCTAGGTCCTACGTCCTAATTGCAGGCTCGTAATTAGTACTCTAAGTCGAGCACTATTACGAGATCTCACTAATTGTGACACTGGACCTGCATGGGCCACCACAAAAATGTGTCACGACCTGCACCCTTATGAGGGACACGTGCACGTGGGTACGTCCAGCCTACGCCGCAGTATCGGCAGTAGAACGCTGTATATAACGTCTGTAAATACTACGACTAACAGTATAAATGTACATGTACAGTATATACTCTCCGAATGGAGGTGACATAGCAATACAGTCTCAATCACAGAATAAAACTAAGGTAGATAGCTCAGAAGGAAAGACATATGATAGATGAAAGAGTAAATAAGTCCAGAGTCCAATACAAGCCCAGATATATACAATATCACAGGGTATCAAAATATAATATAGAAACTACAGTCTGATAAAGCTAGCTGGATCGCAGTCCAGTCAAACCTAGCTAACCTACACTACTCTGGAAGTACAAAATCTAGTGGCTCTACTATAAGGCCACGATCCTGGACTACTCCATCTAACTCGAGCCCATAATAGGTCGAGCAGTCCGCCTCAGAGTCATCTGTAATATATCATAACGGTATCCTGTCAGGAAAATGAGCAAGTACAAACACTAACAGCAGTTCCATGTGAATTGACAAATTCTATAAGAGACAGTATAATGAACTACAAGACAAAGATATATGAAAACTTGGGAACCGTTCGGAAGCCGAGTTACAACCCTTAAACCAAACAAGGACCGGGGTTGTAACTCTTCTTCCGAGCAGAACTTAGTCTCCAATCAAGGTAAAATGTAAAGGCAAGTAGTGCATGTGAGTAACTGTATATCATGGCATGGTGAGAAAATACTGAATGTAGAACAGAGCAGGATATACGATAAGATAAAGTAAATATAAAATGTGATTTGAATTATTAGAGCGATATGTGATCGGCTTGGGATAAGTGACAGGACAGGCTATCCACTTGGCCCGGCAAGCATGGTGGGTTAGGGGCACTTGTATTTACAAGTTTGCCCCTCCCAAGCCTAATTGCTAATTAAATCCAAAATAGGTTTAGGAAATTGCTAAAAATAAATAAAAATCATAATTAAACTTAATTACTCATGGGGGACTAGTCCAAACTCCTAAACCCTAAAGTTTAGTGTGGTGGGCCATGGTTAGCTAATATGCTAATTATGGCTCAAGTCGAAATTCACCGGGATCCCGAATTAACTCGGAATGCGATGAAATTCGAACCCGACTCCTATAATAATTAAATAATAATATTCATGAAATAAAATTCCCAAAAATATTATAAAATAGAAAATTACCATTTTACCCCTAACTGGAAAAAGTGAGGGTGACACCTAGACTAGACATTCTGTTAATCCTTTTACAATGAACATGTCCTAGCCTATTATGCCACAACTCAAGAGAATAATCAGAAAAAGTGATTGCATTTATATTATCATGCTGGGTTACAACAAGCTGAATCTTTGTATATTCCTTCAGTTTGGAAGGCTTTCCCAAAGAATGTACCCTTCTTGGACATCACCAACTGGCCAGCATTGATGTCCATCCTCAAGCCTGCGTTGCAGAGCAGACTTCCAGAGATCAGGTTCTTAGTAATTACTGGAACATGCTTCACACCTTGAAGCGTCAGAGTGTTCCCCGATGTGAGTTTCAGCTCCACCGTCCCGATCCCCAGTACTTCAGCTTGTGCCTGGTTTGTCATTTTGACCTTCTCTGAAGTTGGCTCATAAGAGACGAACCAGTCCTTGTCTGAACAGACATGGCAGGTCGCACCAGTGTCTATCCACCAGTCCAAGTCAGCCCCCACAGTTGCAACCTGTGCTATCATGGCAACTAGATTAGTAATTATAGAAACCTTACTAGGCTCACCTTGTTCTTTGGGCTTGGACTTGCATTCGGATTTGTAGTGGCCCTTCTTGCCACAATTGAAGCAAGTCACATGGGACTTGGACTTCTGCTGCTTGAAAGCAGGACCCTTCACTTTCAGATTCGTGAAGTCCTTCTTTTTGCGATGAGAAGCAGCCTGCTTCCCCTGGTATTCTCTGGTTTGGACCAGATTAGCCTTCGCCAGTTGCTTGGACAGAATATCCATCTTCTGTTGAGAGCGCATCTCGTCCTCAACATGGATCTCTTGCAAGAAATCTTCCAAGCTAATTTCCATCTTCTTTCGATGCATCATTGCATAGGAGTTGCTCCAATCTGTAGGAAGTTTCGCGACGATCCCTCCAACGACAAACTTGTCGACGAGGGGCATGTTCTCGTCTTCTAGTTTCTGACGCAACTTCAGAAACTCCTTCACTTGGGGCAGCATCGCCTTCTCGTCTTCGAAGGTCCACTTGTGATATTTTTCTACCATGAAGATCTTGGACCGGTTCTCGTCATCTTCATAGAGCTTTCCCAAGGAGTCCCATATCTCTTTGGCAGATGTCTTCTTGGAGTAGGATTCTGCCAGAGAGTCTTCCATGGAATTGAGTATCAGTAGTTTGCATATACTATTTTCTCTCTTCCACTTCGCTTGCTTGGTCGTAGCAGCGGCCACAGCCGCAGCAGATCCAGTGGTTGG
Organism: Iris pallida; assembly: GCA_029216955.1. Classification (NCBI taxonomy): domain Eukaryota; kingdom Viridiplantae; phylum Streptophyta; class Magnoliopsida; order Asparagales; family Iridaceae; genus Iris; species Iris pallida. Next base: position 1,033,708 of record JANAVB010012596.1, read on the forward strand.
AACGATCGGTTCTTCTTCTGATAGCACGTGATCAACATTCACGAGTTGAAGATTTAAAGTGACCTTTCGTTTCCATATCTGGAAGTATTCGCCATCGAATTTCTCCAACTTGTTAAAGCCGGTATCGATGAGCGAAGCACGAGAGTTATCCATCTTCTCAATAAAGCTTTGAGATTGTTATTGCCGGGGCACAATTTTTCGATGAAAAACTAAAATTTCGTAACAATTGTAGAAACAATCGTTATTACGTAACACTTCACAGAAGGTACGTAATAGAAATTTCAACTAGTGCTACACTTCACAGAAGGTGCACAGAACGTAACACTTCACAGAAGGTACGTAAATAAAATTCCACTAGTGCTACACTTCACAGAAGGTGCACAAATAGAATTCTGATAATATTAACGCAAACACTTCACCGAAGGTGCGCTAATAGAATCCTGATAAGACCAACAACGAAGATGACTGGCGAATGATGGAATAACTCCTGCTGGGGTGAATGATCACCGTTGCTCAAAGCTTTATTCGCCCCACACGAGCACGAACAGCTTCCAGGAACCAGCAAGTTCACGAAGAACTTCTGGAACGCTCGTAAGTCAATATTTGATACTTGAACGGGCTTCCTGGACTTAACAGACTCCCTTAACTCTCTTCTTGGTACATCTTTCAAAGGAGGCCAAGGGGCTCTATTTATAGAGTGGAGTTGAGACTTCACCTCTTCTCCTATCCGATGTGGGACTAAAATACCAATACTCAAAAATAGAGTTTGATATTTTAAATCATCCCACAATCAGCATAGAAGTGTGCTAGTCCACGCCTACCCCCCGAACACTCCCGTGCAAGCACGAGACATCCTGGAGTCCGTGTCCGAGTCCGAGTCCGCACAACAAAAATTAACTTGCATCCTTGTTAGATTTAATCCTTTTTTCTTCTAGGAAAATACTTCCACATGGCACAAACTTGTGCCCCACTACACCTCATGTGCACACCTCAACACAAGCAATGCATTATATTGAGATACTCACCATTTGGTGTAGCCGATGTGGGACTATCTTTTCTAGTCCAAAGGCAAAAACACCAACATAGTGAACAATGTTTTCTTTTTCATAGGTAAGAGAGGGAAGGAGAGCTAGGATATTGCGTAGAAAAAGACCGATCCGGTTCATGCTAGGTCGGGTTAACAGACTAGACAGGGGCAACGGTGGAGCCGACGTTTTTCTTCCAGGGATTTTCTGCCATGGCGTTGAGAAGAAACCAAATGAGTTTTTTTAATGTTTAATAATATTATTATTCTTTAAAAAATATTTGATCTTCTTATTTTGACATGGTGGTCAGAAATGTATTTTTTATGTTCTACAAATCTAATATATGTTTAGCGTACGTATTTGTGATAGACCTGTTAATTGGGTCGGGCTGGCCCAGCCCGACACAAGCTCGATCCGAAAAAATGGCTCGTGTCGTGCCGACCTGGTTCGAATAGTCGTGGACCCAAACTGATCCGACCCAATATATCGGGACGTGCCAATCTCATATCTGGGCCCATAAGAGAGGTCCATCCCGATCGGTCCAAAAATCAGACCAGGCCCGATCCGAGGCCCGACCCGGCCCGGCACGATAGTCCATAAGATGTGATATAATTGTGATAGAAAAATGTTAAGTTTACTACCAAAAATTTAAAACTTTCATATAATTCACGGGTCCGACTATTGACACCCCATCTATTTCTAAGTTGACCCCAATTTCTTTTCATAACTTAAGTTGTATTATGAAAGGACTATTTTATCCTTTTCCTATTTCTAATTCTACCCAAACCCAAACAGCCATAGGACCCCACCCCTTCACTAACCCCACCCCTTCAATAACTAATTCAAAAACCCTAGAAGACATTATTTGAAGCTTGAAGAAATTACAATGGAGGGCCAAAGTAATGATAGAAGATCTCCCGTACCCAATGTAAGTCCTACCAATGTTTTTTTTCAAGTATTGATTCGGCTGTTTCGATTTTCAGAAAAAAACAAAATTCGCGGACTGTTCGACCATAACAAGTCGGACAAGTCTACACTGTTCGACGAGGGGAGGTCGAACGTTTTTTGAACTGTCCGACCTGTACTTGTCGAACAGTGTGGATTTATCCGGAATATGTCGGTCGAACAGTACTTTTTTTGAGTTAAATTTAAAAATTTTATTTTCCAACCTAATCCGATATTTGTATTTATCTTCATAGGAAAACACTTCAGATGACATTGCGGTTAACACTGAGATGAGTATTGTCACGCACCCGATGTACGAACAACAACTTGATTTCACTGAAGAATTTCAAACTGATCAATTATTTGTTAGTCGAGAGTCATTGGTGAATTGGGTACGATCGATAGGAAACCTTCATAATATAGTAGTTTTGGTTAAACGGTCGGATAAAGGAGAAGGAAGACGAGCTCGAGTAATCCTGGGTTGCGAGCGAGGGGGTAAATATGTGCGACGGAAGGTAAAAGTTGATGAAGCAAATTTGGCTAATATTGCGAAGAAGCGAAGACCTGAACGGCTTACGGGCACGAAAAAATATGATTGTTCGTTTCAGTTGAAAGGAGTACAATGCAATGATGTTGGGCAATGGTCACTTAAGGTTATGTGCGGCACACATAATCACCCAATGGGTCGAAATTTGGTTGGGCACTCCTATGTTGGTCGACTAACAGCAGCCGAAGACCAACTCGTCAAAGATTTGACGAAAAATAATACAAGGCCAAAAGATATATTGAGCACGTTGAAGGAATCCTTTGGGGAGAATGAATCGACATTGAAGACAATTTATAATGCTCGTCATAAGCATAGACTTGCCGAGCATGGAGGGCTATCCCAAATGCAATACTTGTTAGGAAAGTTGGAGTCGGAAAAGTATTATTATCTGGTGAGGAGATGTGAGCAAACAGATAGAGTGAAGGATCTTTTTTATGCCCACCCGACAAGTGTGGACTTGTTGCGTGCTTTTTCCAACGTTTTATTGATGGATTGTACCTACAAGACTAATAGGTACAAGATGCCACTATTGGAAGTAGTTGGAGTAACTTCCACGGATATTACATTTTCTGTGGCGTGTATATATTTGGAGGCGGAACGGGAGGACAATTATATATGGGCGCTTAGTACGATTAAAGATCTATTTGCTCAATCAAGCTTACCCAATGTCATTGTCACTGATCGTGAGATTGCACTTATGAATGCTATCAGTGTTACGTTTCCCAGGGCTGCACATTTGCTATGTCGGTGGCATATAAGCAAGAATATATTGGCTAACTGTAAGAATTTATTTCGTACGAAGGAGAAGTGGGATTCTTTCAATAACTCTTGGAATTCGTTGATTCTTGCTGAAGATCAACTGAGATTCAATTAATTACTTAGAAGATTTCATGAAGATTTCCGGGATTACCCAAAAGCAGTTAATTATGCTGTGAAGAATTGGATAGAGCCGTATAAAGAAAAATTTGTTTCATGTTGGACTAATAATGTCATGCATTTTGGGAACACGGCGAGTAGTAGGTATGTGTTTTCAAGCAATACTTTGTATATACATATGAATGTTTTTTTACAGTATTACGTGAGTTTTTTGACTCCATGTTTTCGATACTCACAGGGCCGAGAGTGCACACGCAAAGTTGAAAAAACAACTTGGGACTAGTCAATCAACTTTCGAGATATCGTGGGAAAGGATACATAGTCTGCTGACAAATTCACACAACCAAATTAAGAGCTCATTTGAGACGAGCCTTAATGTGACACCCCATCGATACAGTTCTCCCTTGTTTAAGATTATTCGCGGGTTGGTGTCTCATAATGCTCTCAGTAGGATTTATGACGAGTTGAAGAGTTTAGATGATACCGGCGTCGATCCCCTACTTTGTGGTTGTGTGTTGAGAAGAACTTGCGGGCTACCTTGTGCACATGAGCTTGCACAGCTAAAACGGGATGGACAATACATCCAGCTTGATATGGTTGACAAATACTGGAGAAAGCTCGATTGTGAACCTGCCAAAACAGACAAAGTACATGATGAAGATATCCGAAGTCGTTGGGTTGAGACCATGGATAATATTAACCATATGTTTGATGTGGCTAATGATTCCCAAAGGCTCTTATTGCTTAAAAGACTCCGGAAGATATCAGTTCCTTCAACGTCTTTGTTGCTCGAACCGGTTGTCAACACTCGACCTCGTGGTAGGCCAAACAAGAAAAAAACACACAATACAAACTCGACGAAACGTGAGCGAAACAAATTTGAAATAGTTGAAGCCGCTCACGATAGTTGTTTACCGTTGGAGCAAACTTTAATTGTCGGTGGACCCCCGTCGACAAAACCAATGTTTACTTCTATTCGAAGGAAGAAGGTACCGGATAAACGTAAGTCATTGCGCAATGACACCCTTATTGCATATCTGGAGAAGATTCTACCTCGATTTCATTCGTACGTGTCGAGTGTGGTAGACGTTCTTGGGGATGGACATTGTGGTTTCCGATGCGTAGCCCATGCAGTAGGGTTGGGGGAGGAGTCATGGGCAAAAGTACGTAATGACCTCATGCAAGAGTTGTCATCGAGGGTCGATTTATACGGCAAGTGTTACTTGAGTAAGGGCTCTCCCGCACAATTACTTGAATCTTTGAATTACTTCTCAGCTCCGGTTATGGACAGTAACTACTGGTGGAGATATCCCGATAATTATTTGTTGGCGGCATCGGCGTACAACATGGCGTTTGTCCACATTCATGAGCTGGAGAGCGCTACGTTTCTTCCTATGGTGACAGAAGTTCCGACGAACCCTCGGCTAATCTGCATGGCTTTTGTTAACAATAATCATTTCATAGTGGTAATGTTTTTCTCCTAATGTGTATTTTTTTGTGTATACAACAACTATTATCTAATATGTTTCAATCCATCTGTATGTAGGTCAATTTGTCCGAAGACGCAATATTACCACCCGTTGTCAGCAGTTGGTCTACTTTGCGTCTTCCGTGTGCATCTGGTTGGGGCAAAATTTTGGAGCATCGGTTGCAGAAGTATCGTGCAACTTTTCCCGTACAAGTCGCGGCTTCACCGATTATATTGAATTGAATTTGCTTCAAGCTCATTAATTAATTGCAGTTCCCCCACGGGCTTCGGCAGACAGTACATGGCTGCGCCAGTATTGGAAGTAGCCTCCTAGAATATGGAACGCCAGCTTGTACTTCTGGCTCGTGTTTCCCCGTCGAACCTCATTTGGAAACAACGGAGGATAAGGAACTTTCTGCCGTAGTCCAAATTGTCGAAGGACACGGTCGGGATGATATGGCTCTACATTGTCAAATGCACGTATACATCCATGAAAAAAAGTCACCTCGTCCCGAGGAAAAGTGTCCCTCATCCCGTTATAGGGTGTCCAATTCACCTACAATAAAAATTTAAGCAATTATAGAACACATATATAGCGACAGTAAAAATTTAAGCGAAATTACACTCACATTGTGGACTTGAAGATTGTCCAATACCTCCCTGATGGATGAGATCAGGTTGGTACCTCCTCCAGCATGGGGCCTATTGGCCCACCTCATAGCAAGTGGTTCCCCCATCCAATAATTAACGTTATGGGTAGGCCTCGTGAACGGAAAGTACTCGAAGATCCAGGCCTACAAAAAAAAAAAATATATGAAGCATATTGGTCGGATGTATAACATTAAATTAAAACATATAAGTAGGAGATATAGTTACCTCCAGTAAAGTCAGGTATCCACAAATTTGCCGCACCCCACTCCGAGATGCTACTCCAAGCTGTCGATACAAGAAAGCTAAAGCAGCTGCTCCCCAAGCGTAGTCATCGACGTTGTTGACATTCTCCAGAAGGGCTAGAATTTTTGTGTCAACCCGTGTCCCACTTTTGTCAGCAAAAATGGTGCATCCAAGCACATACCATAAGTACGCACGGGCAGCACGTCTTCTTTTCGACGAATCCGTGCTACTCACATCCGACTCAAATCTAGCCCGGAGCCACTCCATCCGGACCGAGCTACCTCTTTGACTCAATAGCTCATCCTGTGCCTCAATTTCTGACACCCCCAACAATCTACGAATCATCTTCTTAGGATCCTCCGGTCCCCTTGCTGACACTGGTTCCACCACCGGTAAGCCACTTACCGGTAGTCCGGTAAGACAAAAAACATCATCTAATGTAATTGTCATCTCTCCGAACGGCATGTGAAATGTGTTGGTCTCCGGTTGCCAACGCTCAACAAACGCACAAATTAGATTCTTATTTGGCGTCTTGTACGAAAATGACCTTATGTTGGCTATACGAGAATTTTGAAGGACAGGATTTATGTTACCTTCCAACTTCCATGCGTACAGCTTGGTTGTGTGGCACCAACACCTTAACACGTCCCTCTCAATGCCATTCCAAATCTCGTACGCCACATGTGTCTTGAAACTTGGAATAAGTTGTGGATCTTCGGGTCCACCGGGACAAGGCCCTGTCAAAATGTCAGGATCCTCATCCTCTTCTTCATCAGTTTGGCGCTCTTCATCAGTGTGGCGCTCTTCATCAGTGTGGCATTCTTCATCAGTGTGGCGTTCTTGCTCCTGCTTTTGGTCGGCCGTTTGAGTCGAAGCAACAAGTGCTTGTTGTTGAAGACGTGCAAGTTCCTCCTCTTCAGCCCGACGTCTCCTAGCTGAAGCATGAGTCGTTTCCCTCCTACTAGTTTGCTTTCCTACAAGTTCCACCAAAATAACATGGCTTAAAGAAATATTTTTTAAATTGTATTGTTCGGTCCCTATATGTCGAACTAACCCACACTGTTCGACCATAACAGGTCGAACAAATCTGTACTGTTCGACTGAAACAGGTCGAACAGTAAGCAAGGTGTTCGACTATCGTGAGTCGAACACATTGCTGTATGTCCGACCGACCAGAGTCGAACAGATCCGTAAATTTTGGAAAAAAATTCGATCTGTTCTTTCGTTCTAACCCTAAATGGTCGACAAAACAATGGGGTTCTAACCCTAAATGCTCGACAAAACAATGGGAGAGAATGTAGTTTGGATTGAAATGTTTGATACTCACCTCGATCCATGGTGAAGAGACTTCTCGGAGTGGGGTGAACAATGGGGGACTTCTCCGACTCAAATCTGGTGTTGGAGAGATGGGGAAGAGAGTAGTGTGGAGGAAGAGAGTAGTTAGGGTTAGGGTTAGGGTTTGATGGGGAAGAGAGTAGAGTGGAGGTGTATGTAGGGAGAGAGGAGAGTGGGGTGAATGTAGAATTTTGTGTATAGAGAGGAATGGGGTGTACTTAGAAATTGGGATGTGGGGGTTGTACACTATGGTTTAAGTCATAAGGGTATTTTTGTCAACATTTGGGGTGTACTTAGTATTTTTATAAGTTATTTTATTTTTAGGTGGGGTGTACTTAGAAATTGGGGTCAACTTAGAAATAGATGGGGTGTCAATAGTCGGACCCATAATTCACACACATCTCCTGCTAACATAGTCCCATCCGGTCTCTCCTTTTCTCCAATCAAAAGATATTAGGTAGGCGGTTGTAAAACTTGGATAGCATTTCCCATTGTGATAGCAGGAAGATCTACAGGAGTTGGGATGAGGTTGTATGGAGTTGCCAAATAAATAAGCCAAGGTAGTGTGTGGGGGTGGGGGTCCACCAAAATGTAAAATGTGAGGTGCCCACTACCCAAAGTTTGGGTCTTTGGGGAGACGAATGATAGATAAATGCAGATTTTCTGAAAGTTCTTCACAGCCTCCAGTTCTACTGTAAGCATGCTCTCTCTCTCTCTCCCTATGCTCTTATCTACAGAATTAGGGTTTCTATATTCACTATGAACCCACATGAATTCTACTAGAATTCTCACATACAAACCCTTCAATTTCCGCACAGTTTGAATAAATTCTGAGATTTTTTTTTTTCTCTTTTTGGGGCATGGACACTCTCCTAAGAACCCACAACAGGCTAGAACTGCTCCACCCACTCCACCAATTGTCGGAAAGTCACTTCCTTTCCCCCTCCCCCAAGCCCCCAAACCCTAATTCCTGGGGTTTCGGCAAGAAACCCCATCGAAAATGGAGTAAAGTTGCTTCTTTTAGGGTTAGCAGCAGTGCCCTCCTTGACCTAGTCCCCGGAACCAAGACAGAACTACTCGAGTTCGACCTTCCTATGTACGACCCCTCGAAAGCCCTCACCTTGGACCTGGCCGTGGTCGGCGGCGGCCCCGCGGGGCTCGCCGTCGCCCAGCGGGTCTCCGAGGCCGGGCTCTCGGTCGTCTCCATCGACCCGAGCCCGAACCTCGTCTGGCCCAACAACTACGGCGTCTGGGTCGACGAGTTCGAGGCCATGGACCTGCTGGACTGCCTCGACGCCACCTGGCCTGGCGCGGTGGTCTACGTCGACGAGCGCAACACGAAGCTCCTCGGCCGGCCGTACGCCCGGGTCAACCGCAGGAGCCTCAAGTCCAAGATGATGCGGAAGTGCGTCGAGAACGGCGTCCGGTTCCACCGGGCGAAGGTCGTGAAGGTGATCCACGAGGAGGAGAAGTCGTTCCTGATTTGCGACGACGGAATCACCATCGAGGCTGCCGTGGTTCTTGACGCCACCGGGTTCTCGAGGTGCTTGGTCCAGTACGATAAGCCGTACAATCCTGGATACCAGGTGGCTTACGGCATCCTAGCCGAGGTCGAAGAACATCCGTTCGATCTGGACAAGATGCTCTTCATGGACTGGAGGGATTCACATCTGAAGGGGAATGGAGAACTGCAGGAGAGGAACAGACGAATCCCTACATTTCTTTACGCCATGCCCTTCTCTTCGACAAGAATATTCTTGGAGGAGACTTCTTTGGTTGCTCGTCCGGGACTGGCTATGGGGGATATACAAGAGAGGATGGAGGCTAGGTTGAAGCATTTGGGTATAAAAGTGAAGAGCATTGAAGAAGACGAGAGGTGCGTGATTCCGATGGGTGGTCCGCTCCCGGTGCTTCCACAGAGAGTTGTTGGAATCGGTGGGACTGCGGGAATGGTGCATCCTTCCACTGGTTACATGGTGGCGAGGACTCTCGCAGCTGCACCAGTTGTTGCCGATGCAATCGTTCGGTTTCTTGGTTCCGATCGTGGGCTTTCAGGTGATGCACTTTCAGCTGAGGTTTGGAAGGACCTCTGGCCTATCGAGAGGAGAAGGCAAAGGGAGTTCTTCTGCTTCGGTATGGATATTCTTCTTAAGCTCGATTTGGAAGGAACAAGAAGATTTTTCGATGCATTTTTTGATTTAGAACCTCGATATTGGCATGGTTTTTTGTCGTCGAGATTGTTTCTTCCCGAGCTTGTGTTTTTCGGGCTCTCACTGTTCTCGCATGCTTCAAACACCTCTAGGTTAGAAATCATGGCCAAGGGTACTCTTCCTTTGGTAAATATGGTTAATAACTTGATACGAGAAAGGGATTAGTTCGTTTGAGATCACCATCACCATCTTCTTGTAGCTGCAGGGTCGGATCCATAGTATGTATCTGTTTGTCTTGAATATGTGAATAATGATATGTAATAGAAACAGAGCTGCAAATATCTTCTTTTGAATAATGAGAATGGAATTGAAATTTTATAGTTCTTTCCTAAATATGTTGTCGATGACTATTTATATGTTCATGCTTTATCGAAATTTATAACCATGGGAACCTTATTGTGATGTGGGAAAATCATCGTACATGATTTGCACTACCACTAAGATTAATCTATTTGTTTGCCATGCAATTCCTTTTTTGTTACCAAAGGTTTGTTTTCTTTGTATGTTGGTACATTTCAGATCACAGAGTGGGAAGTAGACCCCAATATTTGAAATTATCTCTTAATGGTATATTAAGTTATACGAAAAACAATTTGTAAATAGCACATCATTGTTACTTATTGGCAAGGTTGAGTGATCAATGAACAGAACCTTTGGATGTTACAACAGAAACCTTCTTTCAGTTTTCTATATATATGTATCATGGTCAAACATGCGGTATCGGTATCAATGTCCAACCCGTCTCTTTGACTATCAGTATCGGCACTCTTTTTAGATTAATATTTTAAGTTTTGCTTCCTAGGTCTGTCTAGAGACTCAAGGCCAGGATTCCCAGTACTTTTCTTTTTCAAGGCCTAAGTGTCTTAACATGTCTATCACCTATTTACACTATAGTTTTCTTTTTCTTTTCCTTTTTCGAAAATGTTTATTTATTGATCTATTAAGCAATTAACTTACAACTTAACTGACAGAAGTCAGGCTTCTACCCAGTCTATGTTATACATTTCTGGCCTGGGTTAAAATATCCAGGTCTTGCTCTATGGACAGAACTATGCCTTTGTAATTACTCTGCACTCCGTCAAAAATTCTTCTAGTTTGTTCCGTCCATATATGCCAAACCGAGCTTAACAATCTCAATTGAGCCGTTCTAAACCATTTAGGACCTCGTTGCCTTACCGCCTCCATCTCCTTAATGTTCTCCTGAGTATTCCTTTTTTCCAGTTGGATCCACCATATGCTCCAACTGAACTCACATTTGAAAAATACATGAACAATCAACTCATTATTACACGTACATAGATGGCATATGTATCAAGTTGCATACCAAATCCAGCCATCCGATCCAGCGCCAAGAGTCGACCGTTAATCACTTTGTACAAGCACAATTGGTGCTTCAGAGCAGCTCCCTTCTCCCAAATAAAGTTAAACCATTCAGACTTTGGACGCGCAGGTCGATACTTCTCATATACATCTCTAGTTTTCTAATTTCTTGCACTCTTTATATATATTTGGAAATTATTAATATTAGCTTTGGAATTTTACCACTGATGCGGTTCTGTACCCTTTTTAATCATTTGCTGGTTTCTAATTGATTAAATGCTCTGATCAGCAAGATGTATCTAAATGTGACCTTGGAAATGTTCACGTAAGGGCTCATATTTCAGATTGCCACATAAATGAAGAGAGAAACTGGGAGGTTACCTAGAATGATATCTTAGGGAAAATTTTATTTACATAGTGGAGAGTACTTGATACATTATTCTTATTACTTTAAAAGAATTGTTTGGATTCCACGCGAGTAGAAACCATAATAATCAATAATCATTTCATAATTGATAACTGTTATCAATTGTTGTTTATAGCCTTTTTCCCCCCCTCCAGATCCACAGATCCATTTGAATATCTGATTGGAAGACGCTAGTGTTTGCATCAGCAATTCATGTTCTGTAAGTTCCATTGATTGTGGAATCGATATCTACTATGGAAAACTTTTCCAGATAAATGAAGTGGATTCAAAACAAAATGACGATTAGGGAGTAGTTGCAGGGAATGTCCTCTTACTTCGTGTAGCCATATAATCATTTTCTCGAAAAGGTTGGTTGGTGAAACAGAGGATATCGCGTCTGATTTGGTTATTACTAGACTTTGTTGGGGCCTTTCTGTAGTTAGTTTAGAATCCTTCCTAGTTTTTCTAGTTATGTTGTTAGGTTCATGGTTGTAGGGAGTATGCATGAAAGCTTGTTCTTCTAAGATGTTTTGTTACTACAGTATCTTTTAATTCTGTTACGATATTCGTATCATGGTGGGGAAATTGGAATTGCTTGGGACACATTTGTGACACATGGGGCTATGAACTGGGAAACTAGTATATACAATGCTTGGCACAGACACCAGTGGAATGTCTGATCCTCAAGGCTGTGTTTGGTTGCACAAGAAGTGAGAAGAAAGTAAAAGGAAACTGGATCCTGTAGAATTTAGAAATGGATCCCTTTCATCTCTCTCTCTCTCTCTCTATACTTGCCACCCAACCAAGCTCACACTAAGGGGGCGTTTGGTATGCGGAATACTATATAGCCGGGAATTCTATATTATTCCCGGGAATCAAATTTCAAGGAATTAAATTTCCGGGAAAATTACATTCCCATGTTTGGTGACAACATAAATATTCCTTGAAAAAAAAATAAAAAATAATAATAACGAAAAAAAATGAACAAATATAAAAAAACCGGTAAAAAGGACAAAAAATCGGTAAAAACGAAAAAAAAATTTAAAAACGACAAAAAATCGGTAAAAACGACAAAATAACAAAGAAGGACAAAAACGATGAAAAACGACGAAAAATCGGTTTAAAACGACAAAAATGACCAAAAAGCGACAAAAAATGTATAAACGACAAAAAATAACAAAAAAAGGGTAAAAACGACAAAAATAATCAAAACACGACAAAAACGACATAAAATCAGTAAAAACGACAAAAAACCAAAATGCGGCAAAAACGACAAAAAACAAAAAAAAAAATCGGTTAAAACGACAAAAAATGACAAAAAATCGGTTAAAACAAATAATCGATAAAAACGACAAAAAACAAAAAAAAATTGATTAAAACGACAAAAAATCGGTTAAAACAAATAATCGATAAAAACGACAAAAAAGAACACAAAATCGGTTAAAACGACAAAAATAACCAAAAACGACAAAAAACTGTAAAAGCGACAAAAATGATAAAAAACGAAATAAAATAAGTAAAAATGACCAAAAAGCGAAAAAAAGGACTAAAAATCGGTAAAAACAAAAAAAAAAACTACAAAAACGATAAAAAAAATCGCTTAAAACGACAAAAATTGACAAAAAAGCGACAAAAAGGACAAAAGTTGGATAAAAACGACAAAAAATAATCAAAAAGTGACAAAAAAGACAAAAAATTGCTTAAAACGACAAAAAATTGGTAAAAACGAAAAAAATGACAAAAAAAGCGATAAAAACGACAAAAATAATCAAAAAGTGACAAAAAGACAAAAAATGGGTAAAAACGACAAAAAAAATCGCTTAAAATGACAAAAAATTAGTAAAAACGACAAAAAAGCGATAAAAACGACAAAAATTAATCAAAAAGGTGACAAAAAATACAAAAAAAGGACAAAAAAATGCTTAAAACGACAAAAAATTGGTAAAAACGACAAAAAAATTACAAAAAAACCGATAAAAACGGCAAAAAATAATCAAATGTGACAAAAAAGACAAAAATGGGTAAAAAACGACAAAAAATGACAAAAAACGATAAAAACGACAAAAAATAATCAAAAAGCGACAAAAAAAAGACAATGGATAAAAACGACAAAAAATTGGTAAAAACGACAAAAATGACAAAAACGATAAAAAACGACAAAAAATAATCAAAAAAATGACAAAAAAAGACAAAAAATGGGTAAAAAACGACAAAAAATTGCTTAAAAACGACAAATAATTGGTAAAAACGACAAAAAATGACAAAAAAAAACGATAAAAACAACAAAAAATAAAAAAATGTTCAAAACTAATCAAAATTGATCAAAAAAAGAAGAAAAAAATTTAGACAATTTTTTTTTGTCCGGGCAAAAAAAAAATACCCACCTATTCTCAAGGGATAGAATTCCCATGTTTTGTGGGTAAACTATTTACCCGGGTATTTATAATTTCCGGGAATAAATTTTTTATAAGCCAAACAAACGTGGTAATAGATTCCCATCTTAAATTTTTCCGGGAATAAAAAAAAAATACCGCGTACCAAACGCCCCCTAAAGGCCTCGTTCGCGGAATGGAATGGAAGGTAAGGAAATCAATTCCTTGGCATTTCATTTCCTTTGAAAAATTACAATTCTCATTGATTTTTCTTTCCGATGTTTGGAAATGCCAAGGAATTTGGAAAGGAAAGTGAATACTTCAATGTGGAAAGTGATCCTTGCTTGGATGGATGGAATCACTTTCTTTCCTAATTTTTCTTCCATTGGGAATCACTTTCCTTTGCTCCCAAATTCCTTTGACATCCAAACATAGGAAAGTAATCATTTTTCTTTCTCAACACGATGATTCCGCAAACCAAACGAGGCCTAAGGGAAAGAAAGTGGACTAGTGGACAAGGCTGGCTCTGGGGATTGGATTGTCCTAACCAGGCCATAGGTTGCATCTTGATATTATAATATAGGTTTAAGTTGGATTGGGGCTCGGATGATCCTAAGAAAAACAAATGACCTGGGAGGTTGTCCCAGGACATTTGTTGTCCAAAGGCCGGCCCTATAGAGGGGGGTTGTCCAAACCCGAAATCTTGTGAGGCTTACCCCCCTGATAGTGCAAAATTCTGATGAGTGCGGAGATCTTACCTCAGCAGGTATTTTGGGTAATGGTATATTAAAATAGTTTAAATACGATTCACATATGTTTTAATTAGATTTTTCTGTAGATATATATGTTTTGTTAGATAATACCACATAGTTAGATGTTACCAAGAGTTTTGGAGTTCATAAATGTTTGTTAAGGTTTAAAAATTTGTTAGGATTTTTTCCATAGTTCTTAATTATGCAATGATATATACATAGCCGTTTTTAAGTCTCTTTATAATAGGAGATATTAATTGTTTGCAAATCATTAAAGCTTCTGCATTTTAAAATTTGTGTTTTTAAGTCTCTTTATAATAGGAGATATTAATTGTTTGCAAATCATTAAAGCTTCTGCATTTTAAAATTTGTAAGTTTTATATTGTCCACATAGGTAGTGTCTTAAGTTTTGTACTGCATCACTGTGTTTTGTTCATTTTCTTCATAAACAGTTCATGTACTCTCTTGTAATGATGGACCAATGTATGGCATCAGGACACAAAGCTTCTTTTTGGGATATTTAGTAATAGGGTATCAGATAATATGATAAATTGTCTAACGTTAGTGTTTGGGTCTCCAAATCACTGTTCAATATGTCCAACGTTAGTATTTGGGTCTCCAAATCAGACCCAAACATTGTTCACTAGCCTACGTGAACAATAATTTAGAGACCCAAATACATTCATTGGACAATTTGGAGAACCAAATCCTAATATTAACTATTATGCGAGCTCCTATTACTAAATAACCCTCTCTCTTTTTGTGATGTCCGGTATTACACATGGAACTTTGTGCACGTTGCGTTGTATGCTATTTGGGTCAATTGTCTCCAATTTTTTACACATCCACATCTTTTTGCGGTTCGATTTCGAGGTCGTCCGTCTAGCAAAGGAGGTTATACCTCTCCTTGTTGATCAGAAGAGCCAGTTGAGTTCGGTAATGCAACGCAAAGTTACATCTAGACTTTCCAACAGTTCACAGTGGTTCTTTGGAGCAAGGATTATCTTGGACAGGCCAAGCCAAAGCTCAAATGAAGGCACCATAAATTATGAGGATTAGGCGTTTTCACAAATAAATTCCTTTCTGTTGGGGTGTTTATTTCGTCAAACATTTTCACTTGCAAAATTGGAGCCTCGGATTCAAAATTTTGGACACTTGTTTTGTGTTTGGTTTTCCCCCTTATTTCTCTCTTTTTCAAATGTCATAATGTGGTTTTGAAACGGCTCAAAAATAGCCTACTAAGTCATATGTATATCCTCTACTAATTAATAAAAAAATTAAAATTTCTAACTATATCTCTAACGTAGTTAAAATCTAAAATCGTTCAAACTATATTAGTAATGTGCATGTGCATTGCACGTAAACAAAAAATGTAAACAAAAATCAAATATAAATTTATTATAAAATATTGTTGAGGAGGGATCGAGATTTTCGTATTTTTTCATCTCCATGATCACAGCCGTTTGATCTTGTTTAAGTTATCTAATCTTAACCGTTGATTTGAATCTTAACCGTTGATTTGAATGTTCAAATCAACGGTTAAGATTAGATGGCTTAAATAAAATGCAACGACTGTGATCATGAAAAATTTTTGGAGATACATAAGAGTGGATATTACGATCCCTTCTATATATACTAGTAAAAGTACGTGCGTTGCACGTAAAATAATTATTTTTCTAATCTTATCAATATATAATTTAATTAAGATTTGTTATATATATATATGCAAATGACCTCTAGCCTAGTGGTTAAGAGAGATGCATGCGGCCTAAGTGGTCGGGAGTTCGAGCCTCAGTGGAGGCGAGTTCGCCACAAGTACCCATTGCTTCAAAAAAATAAATAAATAAATAAATAAATAAATAAATAAATAAATAAATATATATATATATATATATATATATATATATATATATATATATATATATATATATATATATATATATATATACTAGTAAATGTACGTGCTTTGCGCGTATAATAACGTATAATATAAATATTATCCAATTATAATCAAATATCTCATCTAACTCAAGTGGTTAAGGTGAGATGTATTTTTCTTGTTTGGTTGAGTTCGATTTTCCATGTTGATAAATTTAAACTTTTTTTTAAACATTTTTTACATAATTTATTTTTTTAAAATAAAATGGACCGTGATATAATGACGGCTTAGATGGCTCAAAAGCAAGTCGTTTTGAAGCCTCGTTATATAGTGGAAATAAAAGAGAGTGTTCGGTTATGCGGAAGAAAAATAGAAAAGATGATATTTGGTTATGCGGAATGAAAGGAGAGAAAGTTTAAAATTATAATCTTCCGTAATCTTTTTAAAATAAAATAGTTGACGATATACATATGGCTTAAACGGCTCAATCTTAAGCCGTTTTGAAACCCCTTTATATATATATATATATATATATATTTTTTTTTTTTTTGGAATAAGTATATATATATATATATATATATATATATATATATATGTCATACTCGTGTTTGTGCAACATAGGTATCAAATACTTTAATGCTAGTTAATCTTAAGCATAAGATAATTAAAAAGAAGTAACAAATAATACACAATACTAATGTTATTTATGTTATAATTAGCTATTAAATTTTTGGTTAATTGTTAATACTTAATATTTTTTAAAATAATAATAATTACTATTAATAAATTATTGTCAATTTAGTTATTTAATTAATTAATTTTTTGTTGTTGTGATAATGAACTTTTTTTTACTTTCCCACCTCCAAATTAACATTCAAATATGGAAGTGTCCATTTGTCCACTTCCAATGTACAAAATATAATATATCCAAATATTAAAAATAATTTTAGCAAACAAGAACTAAGATAAAACTCAAACGCATACACATTTTATTTCCAACTGAAAAAGAAAAAATCACTCTCACTTCGTACTAGTTATACCGATCCAAACATATAACTGGAGCTTAACTCGTTTGAGAACAAAGATATCATTCATTCAAAAACTAATGTTAAGAAGACGAACCTAATAAAAAAAGCCTAAACATGAGGAGATTTTGTGTAATTTACTCTTACAAATTTATGCATAACAAATTACTAAAATTACCCACAAATTTTTTTAAAAGAAAAAAAAAAAAACTTGAATGAGGATTTTGGATCTTGTATCCGTTAATGGGTTTTGGATCTTCACATGGACCCTACAAAACAAAAGAGTAGATCCGCAAGTGTGCATCCTTCTTCTCCGTTACACTCTGCTCTCTTCCTTCCCTCTCAGCTCCCTCCGCTGAAGAAAATAAAGCAAATTTAGAGGTAATTAATCACCAAATTTCCCTAAATTTTCTTCAATCCGCAAATTCAATTTTACTATTTACGGAGGCTTCAAGGATCTGGCAATTAGGGCTTCACAAACTTCCACTCAGCTGTAAAAAAATGCATTTTTTTTTGGGGATTTTATGACCTAAAGACTCGATCTTGTAAAAAAAAAATCAAGGAATTCATGTCTGTGTTGTATCAATCAGTAAATTATGTTGGTCCAACTGAGAAAGCTGCGACCTTGGGCTGATCCGTGCGTGTGTATGTGCAGATGGAGGAATTCTCTCTGAGGTCTGTGCTTGTCGTCCTGTGCATTGTTTCCGGCCTGCGGTCCGCTCTGGGGATTAGGTTCGTGATAGATAGGGAGGAGTGCTTCTCCTATTCGGTTCCGTACGAGGGAGACAAGGTCCACTTCTCGTTCGTCGTGATCAAAGCCGACTCGCCGTGGCACAAGAGCGGCGATGAAGGCGTCGATCTGGTGGTAAGCGTTTGCGGCTCTCGGAAAAGGCAATGTTTATAGCGGGGGCGGGTTTGGTATTGCTGAAGCTTACCGAAAGTTGATATCCATAGAATTGCTTGGTTACTATGTCAAAAGCAACAAGGTGTTTGGTAGAAAGCGTCTATTTGTTCCTAAAATGATTGAAATGACCAAACTTGACAATGTATAAATAAATAAACCTATTTCGTTTGAGAGCATCAATAGTAAGGCCCATCCCAATTTCTAGATTCTAGATTCAGAATGTAGGGGCTCATTTTGTAGAATAGTAAGGCTCAATTGGAGTTCCATGATGGTCCCAACCCACCCATAGGAGCTATAGCTTGGGCCTCCTAATTCCTACATTCAGAATGCAGGAACTTGTTTTGTAGAATAGTAAGGCTCAATTTGGAGCCCCAATTTCTAGATTCTAGATTTCACATTATTTTTTTACCACATTATTTTGACCACACAACCTTTAGGACCAAAGGTCATTTTCTACTATTCTCATACAGACCCAACCTATTCTAGATTTACTTTTTTGTTATAAATTTGGGTCTCAAGATGCATTTTTGAGCTCCATGTACTAATGATACTCTGAGAAGATTAAAGTATAGTTTTGCAAAAGAAGATTAGTAGGATGCAACAACTTTTGAAAGCAAACTTCCTCCTTCCTAAAAAGAACATTTTTGAAAAGTCGAATGCTTATTTTCTTATCAAACACGCATTTATGCTACTTTTTAAACAATGAAAAATAAAAAAGAAATAAGCCTGAGTTGTTTTCATTACGAGCTCAGTACATCGCAATTATGTGTCTGCATGGAATTTTCAGTTAATCGGCCAACAAATTAATCAGTTGGATTAACCAGCTGATTAGAAGGATTGCTTATTGCTGATTAGGCCGATTGCTAGAGCACAAATACATTTGCTATCCATGAGACTTGCATTTATTAATATATGTGGATGAGTTGTATTGTTTGTTTGTCATTTATTCTCTTATTTGATACTACTTCATTGCAGTATAGTGTGAATTGACCTTGCTTTTGCTTTTGATATGGATGGGCCTAGCTTTTGTTCGTTTTGTATATTGAGGTTCATAGGATCATTCTCAATCCCAGTGGCAACATATTTGTTCTATTGAAAATTTGGAACTAGTGAAGTGAATGGTTGACCATGAAAATGTAAATACCTTAATTGGATTTTCTTGGTCAGTACCTTTTGAATCATCTTAAGAAAGTGTGATTGGATTTTATAGCTTATACCCAAATCTTATTGGTGGAAATAAATATTGGGGAAGTTGCCACTATTACCATATTTAGGCACCTGTTTTTTCTTCTTCTCATGATTCAGCGAAAATGGTTCTTGAAAGTCATGCTAAAACAGAACTAGAAGGGAAATCATGTCAAACCAGAATTAGAGGGGCAAGATTATGAAGATATTCATGTATGTAAAGTTTGGCGGCATCAGGTAGGTGTGTCACGAGTCTTGACACTACAAGATGACAAAGTGATTTTCGAGCTACTTATGTAGATTCAGCGTGGGCATAGTTATCATCCATACCTTGATGAGATGTCGTTGGCAAATGCTATGTTAATGACTAGCAGATGCATTCACATCAAATTTTAAGTACTCGAGTAAATCTGCACTTGCATATTGTTTGCGTGGGTGCTAATTTGAGATGTGCAAGGGGACACATTTTTATTGTATGACCAGCCATTCTTTATTGTTTATAAAGAAACTTGTCCAGAAGCCCAAAAAGTAAGCATAGCTGAACGAAGATGGGGTGCAGGAGTGGCTATTCAATTGAGATGGTTGGAGAGACTAGTAGATGCATACGATTGGAAATGGAGGAGTTTAGATAGAACAAAAGTAACGATGTACATATATTAAAGCTATAAGAAAGGTAGGGTAGTTGCTAATATTACAGAATAGATGGCCTTGACAGAGCTGAATGACAAAAAAGACTCATGGTGCCTACCCCCAAAAATCTTGATGAAGGCTTGTTTTGTATAACAACGGTGGTGTTTTGATGATGGGGCTGTTATTAATTATTTTTTATTAATGAAGTAACTGATGTAAGGCTTTCATCAATAGGCTGTGAATTAATTTAGTGACTTACTATGTCATACTTATATTTCACCATCAGTTGATTTTATGTACTTCCACTTAATTGAGAGTACAATATATAAGAGTTGGACAAATATAATATAGTAGCAAGTGAGATGGTTAACCAATGTATTGGATCCAATTTCAAGGGGAACTGTAACTGTGGCATATAGTTCATCAATTTTTAATAGGTCAGAGTATTATAATATTACTTATATGGGTCTGTGGATCCAATGAGAGATTTTCTTAATCAAATTGGTTGATATTACATACAAAATTTTCTCCAAAACAAATATAATGTTCAAGGCACTTGTTATAATCTGGACCATTTGTCATTTGTTTGACCATGACGTCTGTATCGATAATACAAGCTGTTGATACTTATTAGGTATGTGCTCACACTTTCTTGATTACCTAATTCCTTCTCATTTTATCTCTTCTTTGGTGCCATTTTAGCCAATTTTAATGCAAGTTCTCCCAATGACTGTAACAAGGG
The DNA here is from genome assembly GCA_029216955.1 of Iris pallida. NCBI lineage: Eukaryota > Viridiplantae > Streptophyta > Magnoliopsida > Asparagales > Iridaceae > Iris > Iris pallida. The sequence goes on from JANAVB010012596.1 coordinate 1,054,223, forward strand.
TTCTATACCTAACTTGTGACCTTAGTGTGGCAACTTCTCAAGGGTTCTATACCTAATTTGTGACCTTAGTGTGGCAACTTCTCAAGTTTTTTAGGTGTAAATAAACAGTAGGAGCTCTACTATGGTGACCATTCTGTATCGTGTAGAAGAATAGATTACATTGGAAAAATATTGGATTCGTTCATAATTCATTAGGATTCTACGTCAACTCGTCAAGCAATATATAGGAGAACAAAAGCGGCCAACTATGCAATTTAATGTCCAATAGCTAGCAAAGGACAAATAGTTAGTAGCTAATAAAGGAAAAACATAAAACATCTGATAAATCACTCTCTACAGTAGTAGCTAATAAAGGAAAACCATAAAACACTATCTACATAACCCCAGGTTCTGCCTAGGATCTCTCCTCCTTTTTTTTTTACCTCTCTCGATAAAACCTTCGTAACCCCTTCTTTTTCCTCATCACCAACAAACCTTAATCTAATCTCTCAGTCTCATCGAAGAACCTCGGACACTCCAAAAATATTGGCCATGTCGTGTCAAACACAACTCAGATACTCTAAAATACACTAGGACACACCAAAATAGGTGTCATGTTGCCATGTCCTTCCCATGACGTTTGTGTCATATACGTGTCCATGCAACATAGCAACCTCTGCAACTGCCACCACAATCAAATATTTGTCCTATCCCAATTACTCCTGTTTACCCTCAAACTTCGGCACATTGTACTAGAGTTTTTCAGTACTAGTACACTATCAGACTCTTAGTTGGCAGAAGTTGACACCTACGTAGGAGTGAGCCTACACATGTTTAAATATATACGTTCAAAAATACTAAAATGAAAATTTAGATGTTTGAAGGATTTTATCAGTTCAATTCAACTCTATCCGCACCCGACCTGACCCACATTCCCATCCACTGCGCAAACATGACCTATATTCCTGAACCCCGCTGAACGCACCCACTCCTGACCTAAACCTGACAGTATTGACTCACCATTCGGCTTAATTCGTGCCTGGCCTTTACCGTTATTTCCAGACTAGTGTCTTATGCTATCTTAGATCCGATCTCGAACCCGAAGCCACCCATTATATGGTACCAAACCCTAAACCAAACCCGAACCCAGGCCCTAACTTGTTATGATGCGTCATTGCGTCTCCAAATCATCCTAGTCATGTTTTTTTACCATCTTCTCGTTGATTCAAGTCATCTTCTTTGTCGTTGACATTCATCTCCACTAGTTAGTCGATATGATAGCCTTCTGCTTTAGTTGTCCCATGTGTTCAATCGCATTTGTATGTTTCACCAGTTCTTCTTGGATTGCCTTTACATCTTCACCACGGCGACCACCGCTGACAATAGGGCGCAATAGTCTCCTCTCATGGCTTAACATCTGTGTTGGTTCCACCTCAGTTTATATGTATTCCGATTTGACAAGATCTGATGGCATCATTGACTTCTCGCGTCCTTTGCTCGCTGATTGCACCATCATTACTATTATCATCTATGGCTTTTCGTTCCTTTTCTACAGACCACCCCATCTCCTTTTAAGCTAGTGTCCCTAATGGTGTCATTGCCATGCTAGTTCTACCGACTCTTTAAATGAGTTCTATACATTTTTGTTAGGTTAAGTTTGACGAGTCTACTCGTTTCACTATGTCTAAATGCTATCATCTTAAGTGTTTCCAAATATATAAGTTTGTACGATGGTTGCCAGTCAGTTTTCTTGCAACTGTGCTATCATCTTAAGTCTTCCCAATATTTGAGTCTCCCATTACCATAAGTTTACAATTGTGCTCCTACTTAAGCTCTCATTCGGATGTTTGGTTGCACATGTTTTGTTCTGACTCCTCCATCTAAATGAAAAAAGTTATCCACTTGGTCTACTATGTCTTCTTGGGATAAACATCATGTACAAAGGCTACCGATGCTATGATATGGTCGCCAAACGTCGCCGTATCTCATGTCATGTCTCCTTTGAAAATCTTCTCTTCTTTGTCCTACATTGTCCTCCCTATTACCTTCTTTCATGGCTACTAATCTACTTCTCGAGACTACTATCTTCTCTTTAGAGGTGCATATTCTGCCTGCCGACCTCCAATTATCCAGGTTTATCAGTATCTTAATCTTCTACTGTTATTTTGATTCTATCTTCCTTGTCACCATTGACACCATTGATCTCGTTGATGAGATCACTAGTGTCCTCAACCCATGCCTCTTCCCGAAGAAGATCCTCCCTTTTGCTTTTCCATGTATGCAATCGTCATCTGCTAGACCATTTAAATACATTTAGTTGTATGCATATTCACTCTTCAAACCTTCATTTAAGTTACTTCCACTCAACGGAAACCACAATCCTATCTAGAAGTTGCTTCATGCTTGAGCGTCAACATGCTATGGTTGATGAGCTCCAAGCTCTTCAGCAGACCCATATTTGAGATATTACTACTTTGCATCTAGGCAAATTTTCGATAGCTGCAAATAGGTAACTTGTGGCTTCTCTCACCACCGTGGCATAGACTACGACGAGATTTTCGACCTTTTAGCCAAGATAATGGAAATTTGCACTTTTCTGGCACTTGTTTCAGTACGTCATTGTCCGCTTTTATCAAATGGATGTGAAAAATCTTTCATTTATGGAGATTTGACTGTGGATGTCTACTTGGCTCCTCCCAGCCTTTCTCATTCATCAGGACAAGTTTGCCATTTGCTGAAGGTTATATGTCTTCAGGCTAGCCCCTCAGGTATGGCTCTCTAGATTCACAATAACTATTTGTGTTGTCTGTTTTACGTCGAGTCAAAATTTTCCAACAATTTTTGTACCTCTCTGGTACCTTGTTATTGTATGTTAATGCTATGGTCATCATTGGTATGGATTCCTACTCATATTATGCAAGCTAAATAACACTTGCATTGCTAATTTAGTTATTTGAAATAAAGGATCTTGGACATTTTTGTTACTTCCTTGGCCTTGAGGTTGACCATTCCCCCCATACGTAACTTCTCGCCCACTAGAAGTTGTTTACTAAGATTCTTGACAGAGCCAACTATATTAATACTCGGACTTCACCTATTCCTCTAGAGATGAACGTCAAGCTGCATCCTGACGATGATGTGCTACTATATGATCCCTCTTGGTACCAGCTGGTTGGCAGTTTGGTCTATCTAAGTCAGCCGACATCTCCAATGTCGTTCGCATTGTCAACTAGTTGTTTCGGCTTACTTATTATGCTAAGCTTTTGCATTCTTCACCTATATTTAAGGCATATTGATATTGTTCTTGGTCATTGTCTACGAGCTAGTTTGTTTTGGCTCCATGTTACTTATTATCATACTCTTTTGCACACTTCGCCTATATTGAAGGCATATTGATATTGTCTCTTGGTCATTATTGATGCTGAGTATGATGTTGTCACTGCAAAGGTTATCTGGTTATCACCTCCTTGTTGACATAGATGTCCCCCTTCTACCACTTGTCCTCTACAATGACAACAAGGTGTTGTCACAACAATCATGTGTTCCACGAGCGCGTCAAACATGACATTGGCATTGTCTGCTACTCCGTTATACAACATTATCTCGCAGGGACATCTCTCTTCCTTTCATCACTTCCCAGCTATAACTTACTGACTTCTTTACCAAGAGTCCCACCATCTAACGACACCCGTTTCTCCTAGAAAACTCGCGTTGATCAAACAATCATGAGTTTGGGGGTTGAGTGTGTGTGTAGTCTTGGTGATATTGTTCTTGTTATGCCATGGTGATGTCACATGTTTGTTATTCTATTGTTCTCGTCCAATTGTCTTCATTGTCACGTATCTCTCTTGGCCTTTGAGCCTGGCGGAATCTATAATTTCTGAAATTCTACATAAGCGAAGAGGGAAAAAGAGGGGGCAAAATTATTTGGGAGATAAGAAGCTCGTCATCGTTGCTACTTCGGTTCCCGCAATTTACCAAGCACTTTATTAAGATAGCATAGTGTTTGCTTGGGCAGCTTCTAGGTGCCGAGAATGGGTGCAGAGGCACTATGCGAACCAACAGTCCATGATAGTCAAGCCCTGAAAATGGGGCAAAAACAGTCCATGATGGTCAAGCGCTGAAAAGGGGGCATTTAAGTAACTCTACCTTGGTAGCTTCCTTTTGAGACGTAATATATTCATTAATGCGTATATGAAGCAAGGTCCATATAAACAGACGGGATACATTATGAATATGAGGTGTTTGGTCGGGTTATATGGTGATGGAAACTTTGGCTAATCATTGGGGGATTTTCCATATGAAATTTGTGTGCATTCCAACTAGTACTGATGCTACTGACAGTTTAGTACTTGAAACCTCTTTGCGAAGGGAGATGGTAAATTATGGTACTTGGTTTCAGCTTTTTCATAGTAAGTGACGTGCACTCCTGGACACATAGTTCTCGTCCTCTTACACTACTAAAATAAGGCAGATTAGCGACGTCCAGATACGTCGCTAATTATGGAAAAAACGTCGCTAATCGTAATTAGCGACGACTTTAGCGATGGAAAATGAAGGTCGCAAAAAAGCTAGTTGCAGATGACAAATTCGTCGCTCTACGTCGCTGTTTGCGACGTCAGTGCCGTGTCCTGGGTCGTCGTAACGTTAGCGACGGAGAGCGACGACAAATTTACGTCGCAAAATTAGCGACGTAGTGCGACCACTTAGCGACGTTTATTTCTATTTATGTGATGACATGGCATGTCTGCCACGTCAGCATAGTAGCGACGTGCAGCGACGTAACGCCGCTAACGTCGCTATACGTCGCAGATCGTCGCTATCCGTCGCAAAATACTGAAAAAAAATTTAAAAAAAATATAATCTGTATTTTTGTTATGCTGTGTGTCTGTGTTTACAGTGTGTGAAGTGCAGTGTTCGAACCATCGACAGTTTCGCTTACTGTTCTATGTTTTATCTTGGATAGAAAGAGCAACAGTTCAGGGTGCACTTCTCAGAGCTTCCTCTTCACGTCCTTCTCGGGATCCTGTACGACGTCCCGAGAGAGTGAAGGATGTGAAAATGAAGCTCTCAGAAGTACACCCTGAACAGTTGCTCTTTCTGTCCAAGATAAAACATACAACAGTAATCGAAACTATCGATGGTTCCGAACACTGCATTTCACATACACTGTAAACACAGACACACATCATCACAAAAATACACATTATATTTTTTTAAAATTTGGGCAGCACCTCCTTTGTATATCAGATCATAGCTTATAACCCAGCGTAGGTATATTGTCATCCCCGTCGCAGATATCATCATATAATTAACAGTCTCCCATCATAACAGTCTACAACTAATAGATGAATAACAGTCTCCCATCATAACAGTCTACAACTAAATATCATACATGTACTCAATGAAAATACCAACAAATTAAATATCACAAACATACATGTCCAACAAACATATATGTCCAACAGAGTCAGATAATAATGAAAATCAGTGTACAGAACGGTCAATAGGCCCATAGGGCCAATACATACAAAGATGATAAAAAAAATCTACTGGATCACTGAGGACCCCTGCCGCGCATCTGGGATAGCATGTACTCATACTGCTCCTGTGTGAGCTGCACCGTAGGGCAGTAGGAGGCAGTGCAATGTCTGGAGTCAGCGCCGTCGATGGACCGGGAGGACGTATCTGCTCCAGCTCTCGCAGTCGCTCACCATGCGCAGCAAGGGTACTCACCATCCTCTGAGTACTCTCCTCAATCGAAGCCGATACCTGAGTGAGTGAGGCAGACATGGTCCTCTGCGATCCCTCCAGCTCGACCTGTCTACGCTCTGTGCGCTGCGTAGACTCGGTGAGCGTGTGCAAGCTGGCAGCTGTAGCCTGCTGCAGACTCATCATCTCCTGTATACTGCGCTCGACCGCATCAAATCGTCCGGTGATCATCGGAGGGTCGGATCGTCGCTCTGCGGTAAGGTGATCAGAAATCTGCTGCTGCAACTCGCGACGCAGCTCGTCGATCTGACGACGAATATCCTGTGCTCGTGATGACGCCTGCGAAGCTGGAGACTGCGCACTGACAGAGGGGGTCCGGGATGACTCTGAAGCCAAATAGGCGCCGTAGGATCCCGTACCGTAGTACGTACCCTTCTGAAGACCGCCAACGGCGGTCATCCAGAGGTCGTCCGCGATGGAGCTGTAGGCGACTGGGAGGAAGTACCAGCCCCTCCCTCTGCTGGCGCACTAGCAGCAGCAGCCGCCTCCTCTTGTAGCCGAACAAACTCGGCCTAGAACAATGTTTGCTAACGTATAAGTGTTTGCTAAAGTCTATATTGATATCTATTTTCCTGTTTTCTAAATTATAGTAAATTAATATAAAGAATAGAACGTAGATATGCCTGCGTCGTCCTCTCGTCAATGAACTCCCCAGCCCTCCGATGGGTGACCAGGAAGACGGTCACTATGTTGGGGTCCTCACCCTTTTTTACCTGTTAAAATATATTATCTATTATTAGTATTAAACATTCTATCCAACTATATATAAAATGATGTCCGTCATAGCAAACGTACCAGACGACGAAAATGCTCCGTCATCGGAATGGAGCCATCATACCACTTACTGGCGCTCGACCGCGCCACCTTGGCCTTGTCAGACCGCTCCTGGTACCTGGCCTCGGCAAATCTAGCCTTCATCGCAGTCCACTGCTCTGGCGTGATCCAACCATGGATCGGCTTTCCGGAGCGATCACGAGACTTCTGGTCGTGGATCGCATCACGGATGAGCTTGCATGCGACGGCAGAAAATTGGGCCTCGATCTTCGCGCCGGTGTGGTGGATAGAAATAGGTCCTCTACAAGAAGTAAAATAGAAAAGTTATATAATATACACAAATGATTATTAAAATTTAAAAAAATAAATTTTTTACCTTGAAGTAGACCAACCAAAAGGCCTTCCTATCTGCGGGAGCATCTGAGAAGTTAATCCAAGGCCCACCATAGTTCTGCCTCAGAAATAACCCCAGCTGTCTCTGTACTGCAGGAGGCCGATATCTATACAATAATAAATTTCATGAATATATATGTACATATAATCATTGAGAAATATATATTAACTAATTAACTTACTTCGTAGGTCCGTCCGTCCAAATCTCCATACGCGTCTCGTGGGGGAGTGCATGGAGGGTCGCTCTCACCTTCTGGCTGGGCAGGATCAGTCTGATCGCCGTCCTCCATATGCTCGGCGTCGGCTCTCCCTATGGAGCCGTCGGCAGGAGGAATGCTGGACGCGGGATCAGAAATGCTGGACGATGAGGGAGGAGTCGCCAACCTGCTGGAACTCCTGTCCTGGTAATGGACCGGGAACAGAACGGTACACTGGCGTACTCGGAGATGAGGATGAGGGTACGGAATCTGCATCCCCAGCCCGAGGCAGACGGGACTGCCTAACATAATATCCTCCGCGTCGTCCGGGTCTAGTCATACCTGATAATAACATATGACAATAAAACAAATATACATATTTATATGATAAACATCACAGATTTTTTAAAAATCTCATAGTCACAGATAAAAGTGTCACTAAAGTGTCACAGATTTATATGATAAAAGTGTCACTAAAGTGTCAAATATAATGATAAAACAAACGTATAGATTTAATCCTCTTCTGAAAATTCATCTAGTTCGTTTAGCTCATCTTCTTCTTCTTCCTCCTCTACATCTTCACTTTCATCTGCATCTTCCTCTTCAGATAATTCTACTTCTTCTACACAATTAGATGTGTAATGAGGAACTTCCGTCGTGTCCACTTCTATAATATTTGTTACAAGAGGTAGTTCATCCTCCCGATGGCTTTTCTGGGGCATTGAATACCTTCAGTATTGTATCATTACATTCATGATCTCCGTCGTCGTTTCTGGAAGCTCTCGTTCTATTAGTTGCAACATGAGGCTTGAAATACATCGAACAAAAGTTTGTGATCTCCTCGAGAACATAGGCTTTACAAATAGAACCCTCGACCCGTGCCTTATTTTTTACCTTTCTTTTTAGGTGATTCAAATGTCGCTCGAACGGGTACATCCATCGATATTCGACGGGTCCACCAACACGTGCCTCATAGGATAGATGAATCGGCAAATGCTCCATAGAGTCGAAGAATCCAGGAGGAAACACCCTCTCTAGCTTGCACAGTGTTACCGCAATGTCCTTCTCTTGCTTTTCTAGACGATCAACGAGCAATTTCTTAGAACAAAGATCCCTGAAGAATATGCTAAGCTCCGTCAATGGATCCCAAACTGCCTGCGGTAAGAATTTTCGAAATACAATTGGAATTAACCTCTCCATGAATACGTGACAATCGTGCCTCTTCATACCCGTCAATTTGTTTTCCTTCGGATCGACACATCTTCTTAGATTTGACACATATCCGTCTGGAAATTTTAGGTCCTGGATCCACCGACAAAGTCTCACTTTATCCTCCTTGTCCAGTGAAAAAATTGACTTCGACAGGAACTGTTTTTCATTCTCCTCTATCAAATGCAACGCAGGGCGTTTGCATATTTCTTCTAAGTCCAACCTGGCCTTGGGATTGTCTTTCGTTTTTCCCTTTACGTCCATCACAGTATTAATTATGTTATCAAACACATTCTTCTCAATATGCATGACATCAAGATTATGTCTGATCAGATTGGTACTCCAATATGACAGATCCCAGAATATGCTCATCTTTGTCCAGTTATGATCTCTACCAAATCCATCGCACTTGTACCCAGTTGTAGGATCTTCGATAGCACTTGGAAAATCTCTAACCTCCTCCCATATCGTGGCTCCGTACCACCTTGGCGGTGGATCACCCTTCTCTACAACGTCGGCACGGAATGCATTCATGTTCCTTCTGAACGGATGATCTTTTGGCAGAAATTGCCGATGACAATCAAAGAAGCACGGTTTTCCTCCGTGTTTCAAGCGAAAAGCCTTAGTACGGTCCATGCAATACGGACATGAGAGACGGCCATGAGTGCTCCATCCATATAACATTCCATAGGCCCGAAAGTCGTTGATGGTCCACATAAGGGTTGCCTTCATCTGAAAATTCTGCTTCCTGGAAACATCGTACGTGTTAGCGCCTACTTCCCATAACCGATTCAACTCATCTATCAAAGGTTGTAAGTACACATCAATGTTCCTCTTGGGATTGTTCGGACCAGGAATTATAACGGTTAGAAACATGTACTGAGTCTTTATGCACATCCAAGGCGGTAGGTTATACGGAGTGACAATCACAGGCCAGCACGAATACTGGGATCCCGAAAGACCAAAAGGAGTAAAACCGTCAAAAGATAGCCCCAACCTGACATTACGCGGATCTGAAGCAAAATCAGGATACACTCGATCAAAGTGCTTCCACGCTTCTCCATCGGATGGGTGATCCAACACTCCTTCAATCTGTTCTCGCATGTGCCAACTCATATTTTCGGCCGTCTCTTTCACCATAAATAATCTTTGCAAACGCGACATTAAAGGCAAGTAGTGCATTGAATCGGTCGGTCTTCTTGCACCGGTAGACCTTCCTGTACTAGTTATCTTATAGCGATCAGTACCACAAAATCTGCACACATCTGCGTCCTTGTCGTCTTTATAGTACAACATGCACCCATTGCGACAAGAATCGATTTTCTCGTATCCCATCCAGAGCGATCTCACCCTCCTCTTAGACCGATAGAAGTCTTTAGGTAACTTAGCACCCGCCGGCAAGATCTCTATAATCAACTCCAACACTCGCCATGACAAAGTCAAAGATCCCATGAATATAATGTCACCTACAACCGATATCTCATTCAGACACACTAGATTCGTTTCGATATCGCCAGACCATATATATAATGTCACTACAACCGATATCTAAGACCCCATGACAAAGTCAAGACATTATTGACAAGACTTGAATATAATATCAACTAATTACAACCACAACTAGTACTAAATAAGTCTCCTAGTATGATATAGAGGTAAATAAATAGTATACTAGATTGACTGACACTCGACTGAACACCCTCTGGACACATACTCAAGCCTATACTACACACTCACAAAAGAAAAGGAGGAAGGAAAAAAGAGACGACACACAAAAGAAAAATTCAGCGAGTGAGAACCTCACTATGCGCGAATTATTCCGCAATTGCTACCCAAAGTTCTGCGAGGCACGTTGTACCTCGACCTTGGTAACAATTCTGTTTTTATTTGATAAATCATCCTGAAACTCTTCGAATTTGACCAGTCGTTCTGAAATTCGAAGTGAGCTATTTGAAACTTTTCTGTTTTAATTAAAATCCCAAGTTGAGTATTGTCCCATTGATCCAGGCAATTCCGGCACAAACCATTGCACCGAGAGGCGCATATGATCATTTTCGACGTGTGAAAATATAAGGTACTCGAATTCATCGACTGTGCGCGACGAATTTAGCTTGTATCCGTCAAATTATACCATATTGATATTTTCAAAATTTTATAATATTTTTTCGTGTGTTGTTCGAATCGCGACGAGACTTGCGTCATTGATGCACAACGACGAGTTTATCCTACAACATAAATTTTGTCCAATTCTAGGACCGCCAAAGTATCATTATTTGCGGACCCGCAATTTATCGTTCTGACGTATCTGTATCACATCTCTCGATGAAAATTTTGACTACATCACTTGATACATTATGTCATATAATTAACATATTTGAAAGTAATTTCAGAATCCTTAGCTACGGCGATAGATGTGTTATAATACATGTAACATAATGCTCAACCCTTTGGGGGCCTTTGATTCAAAGTTTGGAGGATTGAAAATAGATTTTAGATTTCTTACCTATGTTTGGTATATGTATATATAGAATTGGGGAAAATATGAGAGGTTTCATATTTCCAATATTGTGGAAAAGTAAAACCCAAGGTCCCTTTAAGAATAGTTTTGTTTTCATAGAAATATTATTTGAGTATTTTGTTTGGTCGATAATACCCTTTTTTACTTCAAAAACTATAAGGCCATGTTTGGTTCACGGAGTCATGGCATTAGAAAAGGAAAGTAATTCATTTTCTATATTTGAATACCAAAGAAAATGTTTGGAAAAGGAACTGATTCCCAAAGAAAAATTAGGGAAAAGTGGTTCCTCCAACCACTTTTGTGTGTGTCTCTATGTGTGTGTGTGTCTCTGTGTGTGTGTGTGTGTGGGAGAGAAGGAGGAGTTAGGTTAGGGTTTACCGGAGAGGAGGAGTAGCTCGGATTGGGGGAGGAGGAGCTCGAGGAGGAGGAGGTCGCTGGGGGGGTGGGGGGGGGGGGGGGAGTCGCGGGGGGGGGGGGGGGGGGGGGGAGGGGGGGGAGTCACCGAGAGCTCGAGGGAATACTGAAATTTTCGAGTTTTCAAGTGAGGGGAAAAAAGGAAACAGTATTGTGCCCTAAGTAAAAAGTTAGCGACGTCAACAGTCGACGTCGCTAAACGTCGCAACCATTTTAATATATGGCGACATATTTTAATAATATGTCGCTGAACGTCGCTATTCCGCGACGTAATTAATCGACTGTCGCTGAACGTCGCTATTCAGCGACGTTTTGCGATGTCAATAGAAGGGAGTCGCTATATTACATATTTGGCGACGGTATTTTGTTCCGTCGCTAAAAAACGTCGCTAATATAGCATATTTTAGTAGTGTTAGATTTAATTATTTCATTTTTCTGGAGGCCTAAGATTCTTCCTTCCAAGTTGCAAGGAAATGAGAAAGAGAATTTTACTTGTAAGTTGTATCTATTCTGAGTTGTCAATAGAAACGGTCAGCATGATACCATTGTTTGATTGACCACTATCTATTAATGAAAAAAGTTGATGAATGTTGAAAATAATTCATAAATGTTAAACCTAAATATTTTGGATGTGCATATGGTTTGTGTTGGCCAATTTTGTTCTTATTACTATCATCATTTTACTGATATGTATTTGTTTACCAGGTGAAGAGCCCATCTGGTGATCAGATTTATGATGCTCGTGATAAGATTTCTGATAAGTTTGAATTTGTAGTTCAGAAGCACGGGATCCATCGCTTCTGCTTCACCAACAAATCCCCCTATCACGAAACTGTTGACTTTGATGTCCACATTGGTCATTTTTCCTACTTTGAAGAGCATGCCAAAGATGGTAAGTCCTGTGCTATACATGAGATCAAATGCAGAAGATCCTTATAGTAAATCTAAATGAATTGCAGAGCATGTTAACCCTCTGATGGAACAAATCCAAAAACTGGAAGAAGCTCTTTACAACATTCAGTTTGAGCAGCACTGGCTGGAAGCCCAGACCAACCGACAAGCACTAGGTATAGTCCTCGATCTTCGTTGCTAATATTTCACAGCTAACATATGGAGTTGGTCTATCCGGGAAGATAATCATCTAATGTGTCAGTCATTAAATGTGGTAGTTGACTAAAAGGCGCCCACTTATATATCGATCTACTTATTGCATAAACTTCATGGGATAAAACAAAATTTCGGATAGATCATGGACTAATGAGATTATAGGGTAACTGTATAAATCAAAAGGTTTTTGATTGTTGCATGTATGGGATACATGTGATGTAAGCAAAGGAGAAAAAAAATCGATATCTTCGTAATTAAGTATATCATAACTAGATCACAATCGGTAAAATCAAATAAACATGAGATGTTATTCATGGATATAATGTTTGGTTTATTGTTTTCCCTGCTTAGTATCAAACAAAAATCCTAATTAGTTCAAATATATATTGGGGAAGTTTATGGTTTGTGGCAAGTGTCTAATTCAAAGTTTTGCAGATGATATTTTTTTTTTCAAGTTCTTAGAAACTATCGATGCATTTCCAATGAATGATGTTTTGCTATTCAACATTTCCACAGTGAACGAGCGTATGAGCCGGAGAGCAATCCACAAGGCACTCTTCGAATCAGCGGCACTTATCGGGGTCAGTGTTCTTCAAGTTTATCTCTTGCGCCGTCTTTTTGAGCGAAAACTTGGCACTTCTAGGGTGTAGGTGTTTCTGTAGACAGCACACGCTTAACCTTCGAACCTATGGGCATTTATGAACGCATGGCTCCTAAGCTTAGAGTAGTAATAACAATTTGAAGCTGTACCATTTTTGTGGTGTTTGTCAGCGATATTTATTCAATGTGTACATTTTCTGGAAAATACTAATCACAAAGTTCTGCTGGATCTTCTGATGCTATTCTACTGTTTTAATATGTCCATGTCCCCTATTGTTTGTATACTGCCCGTGTAGCCTTGAATTTCTACATCCTGATTAACCCAACTGATCTATCTACTTTAGGCCTCTCTTTTTTGAGTGTCATTTTCTCCGGCTTGGCAAATGCGAAGGGGGGATTCGAACCCGCGCATTCCCCGCCGGGGCCCCCGTTGTTACCACTAGGCCACAACCACGGACACTTTAGGCCTCATTTGGTTCGCGAAAAAGAAAGGAAATCTTTTCTTTGCACCCATGGGTATCTAAAATTTCAATTCCAATAATTTTTTTTTTCCCGATGTTTGAAATGGCGAGGAATATAGTTAGAATAATCTGAGCAGGAATAGTTTAGTCATTTTGCAGGAAATTGGGAGGAAAAATGAATCTTGGGTTAAGTTGGAGGAATCATTTTTCTCCATTTTTTCCCCCCTCCTTTGGGAACTATTTTCGATGACTTTCTTTTCCCAAGACTCCTATTCTGCGAACCAAATGTGGCCATTAGGCATGGTTGAGTCAGCCAAGTCTAGTTTTAGGTCCTGCTCTAGAATTTTTTTTATGTAGCCTACTCTTCTTTACATTACTGCTAGTGCCTTTAACTCTTCTTTACATTCTGTTATATATAATTCAACTCTTGGCAATCAATTCTTAACTTGGATATTCGGTAACTATAAATTAGGCTTTGTTTTGGTTATCAGAAGAGAAATCAATTCCCTTATCTTTTCCATAGAAATGGAAAATCAGAATTCATGTCGGGTTTCATTTTTGTGTTTAGGAAAAGCATTCAAGAAAAATCATTTGATTTTCCTTTTAGTGTTTGGTTGGTGATTGCAATTTAAAATAAAAATAGCATCATGAAAATCCAAAAATGATGGATAAAATAGACAATAATACATTTGAGTAGGGCCATTGTAGTTCTAAGTTTTCGTAATAGATACCGGAAAAGAAAAAGAGAAAATCAATCCAATGAGTTGATCTTTTCCAATATTTTTCTCTCAGTCAGTAAAATAGTTCTCAAGTACGTGGCTCCTAAACAAAGAAAAGAAACAACTTTTCTTTCCCAAACATGATTTTAGTATATTGACTATTCTGTTATATATTCAATTCTTCTTACACTACTGCTGGTGCTTTACCTCTTGTAACACCAAATGAAAAATCAAATTGGGCAACTCACTTCCAGTTTAGAGTATACTGAGTATTCTGTTATATAATTCAATTCTTAACTTGGATCCCCCTTGTTAAACCATGAGATGAAATGATAAATAATGATTTGGTAACTCATTTACACGTTAGTGTACATTGACTATTATGTTATATATTCAATTCTAGGCTTGGATTTCAATCATGTTGAGATGATTTTGAGAAGGGTCGTTTCTGAGCATGTGTAAGTTGTGCGATCATACATGACTCAAAAAATTAGAAGGCTCCAAAAAATTTAACCTCCGTATATGTTACTAATATGAAGTCTGTATTTATAGATTTAAGCCTTCATATTTTCTAGAAACTACAGTAACATGGTCCTTAGAATGTCAAAAAAATGTCATTTTTTAGTGTGGTTAAAAAAAGAAGACATTTTTTTAGTATTTGTACAGAACCTTTAGAATGTCAGAAACGACCATGAGTTTGATCCTATGCTTCTCGAAACTGATCTCATAGGAGCAAGCAAGGTATCTCCAGCTTCATCATTGTATCTTGATTCTTGATAATCTTGGAGTACAAGGACAATCTAGATTGTTTAATTAGAAGAGTTGTACAATATTTTTGAGTTAGCCATTCAATTTGCATTTTAATGTTAAACTATTGTTATAAGAGAGGTTTTGACTTGCAAGAGACTAAAAGTTTTCAAAAGGGTTTGACATTAAAATTCAATGATCCTTGAATTACAAAAATATACACAACCAATCTGGCTTATACATGTTTGAAGAATTTGGTAAGACAATATCGTGAAAATAGTGTAATTCAACATTTTGGAAAACCGAAATGCATACTCCTTTTGTTGATCTTGCACATCCTTTTGTATGCACGGCTTATTGAACACCTTGTATTATGCAGGATTAATACATAATGGGGTTAACATTCAGTTATGAATCTACCAACAATATCATTAGTGTTGCAGTTAGTTGTAACTATTGAATGATCGTGTCAATCAATAACAGAGGTATACTTATCTTTTTGTAATATTGTAAAGATACTATTGTATACAGTTGTTAAACCATTAGGTAAAATAGAAGCATATGGAGAACTTTAACTACTTAAGAATTCATCTCTCCATCTGATCTCTTATCTCTTAGTCTAGTAAATTAGGCTACAACATGTTGTAAGTACGAACTTCAGAACGGCCATGCAAAAACGTTTATTAAGCGTTCGAGTCGATCGCAAGGAATTTGGTATGCGTACCAAATTTCTCGTTTCTGAGTGGGACTATGCAATATTGCATGCAACAGTATTGGTCTGCCCGAGGTCTGTTGTCACCCAATCATATTCGGTGTAACAGTTGATTACTGAATATGAAATGAAGATTCATATTTATGCATTTTGTGTGTGCTGATGTGACAATTGCGTCTGTGCAATGTACCAAAATGGGCTCTCAAAGAAAAATGAAAATTTATGTCGGTTATGATTACTCGCTCTTTAGAGCCCTTGACAAATTATCTCTTTACCGTACGATTTGCGGATTGTCACTTTGATGAAACATTTTTCCACCATTAGGGAGAGATAAGAATGTCAACGTTCCTGAAGAACAAATTGATGTGGTATGTGTGCACTCTGTCTCATCTCGATCCCTGTACCGCTCAGTATGACAATGGAGTATGGAAGATCATAGATCTTCATATGGCAATGCAATCAGACACATTCTTTGATCTAGCAAAAGCGACAAGATCACATTACCTACTGCAAATGTGTCTGCAAAGATAGACATCCCACACGGATGCTAAACCTTCCCTTAAGGAAAATATTGTCCCTAAAGGACGGTACGGTGATGTCCCTGAAGGACGATGTGCCGCACCCGAAGCACGACACGATACACCACCATCTAGCCAATCATTTACCCTTGGCTTGAAGCGCGACTGACTCCTCGGTCTAAGGGATTCCCACCTCCTGAAGAGAAGGAGCTTGACACCTTGAATCTTGTCGACATTTCAAACTATCCAACTCATGAGATTATTCCAAATTATGGAAACAACCTAGAAGAGACGGGTGTGTAAAATCGCATATCCGAGAATCAAGAAATATTTATCCAGTATGGTAGCCTAGATGAGTTGTGGAACAAGAATGAGATAATCATCGATGATATTTTTTGTATATTCAATGGCCACAGAAATTATAAAGTACGATGACATTGAACCTTGTTTTGTTGTAGAATATCAATATAGAACAGATTGGCCAAAATAGGGAGAGAAAAAAACAATCCAGGTCAAGCTAGATTCCTTAGCGAAGAGAAAACTGTTCAAGCCTATAGTTCCAACACCATCCAATGTAAAACATGTTGGATACAAATGAGACTTTGTAAGGAACCGCAATGAGATGAATGAAATAGTTGCAATATAAATTACTCCTTGTGGCAAAAGACTTCTCTCTACACCATGTGATTGATTATGAGGAGACATATTCTCCCGTAATGCACCGTTATTATATTCTGCTACCTTGTTAATTTGATAGTTTCTGAACAACTGAACTTGCAACTGATGGATGTGATTACAACGTTATACACACACACACACACAAACATATATATATATATATATATATATATATATATATATATATATATAAAATAGAGAGAGAGGTCTAAGAAAAACGATGGGCGAACAGGAGAACTCCGGCTCTGCTAGGGTTTCCACGTGCGCGGCCTCCCCGCCCCCCCGACCCCCCGATCCGCTTGCGGGGAGGGGGCCGCGCCGGCTGGGTGGCGGAGGAGGGGTCGGCCAGCCTTTGGGCGGCAAAGGTGGCGGCGGAGGCGGGTCCCCCCCAGGGGGGGGGGGGTCGGGCAGCAGCAGCGGGAAAGGGGGAGTTGGAGGCGGGACCCCCCCAGGCGGGGGGAGGGGGGGTCGGGAGGAAACGGCGGCGCTCCCCCCGGCGGGGGGGGGGGGGGGGGGGGGGGGGGCAGGGGCGCGACGGCGGGACCCCCCCAGGCAGGGGGGGTCGGGTGGAATCGGGGACAGCAGCCCCCGGCTGGGCGGCATTGGTGGGGTTCCCACACGAGGGGGGGAGAAGGGTGGAGACGGCGGCGGCTCCTCCGGCGAAGCCCACATCTTCGAGTTCGGTTCCGGAGGAGATAAATCTGGCGATGCTGGCTGGCAGACCGTGACGAGACGTCGGACTGGTGGACGGAGAGGGGCCCAATCCCAAGTTTCGGGGAGGGCGGGGACAGGAAACCAAGGGACTCGACCCCTGAACGGCGCTCTGGATTCCCGACGTCGTGGGGGAGGTTTGGTGCGAACTGTTCCGGGATGGAGGCCCAAGGCGACGGCGACGGAGAAGGGGAAGGGTGTTGCAGTCGATACTGGTAGGCAGGGACCGGTCGTTGCAACCCCCCCAACCAGGACCCCCTCTGTGGAACAGAGGCCTCGGTCATGGAAGGAGGTCTGCACCCCAGTGGAGTCGAAAAGCCCGATGTCTATGGAATATGTTACTCCTATGGCGGTTGGTGGAAGACTCAGGGCTTACTTCCCCGCAGAAGAAATATCAAAGGTCGCTGATTTCTGGAAGAACACATTAGTGCTATATGTGTTAGGGAATAAGCCGTTCTTTGGCCAAATCAGGGGTTATGCAGAGAGTTTGGAGGCCCAAGGGCAGCATGGAATTCTTCTCCAGGGAGAATGGATTTTACTATGTCAAGTTCGGGCTGGCGGAGGATGTGACCAGGATTGTGCAGGGAGGGCCATGGTCGTTTGATGGGAGGCTTATTATCCTGAAAGAATAGACACCGGAGCTGAGGTGTGAAAAGGAAGTGTTGAATGCTATCCCCGTCTGGATCCGGTTCCCAGAATTCCCTGTTCAATATTGGAGCATCCCTCTTCTCATGAGACTCGCCAGCCTCGTAGGGAAGCCGATCAAGGCTGATGAGGCCACCACCTTCCGATCCAGAATAATGTACGCCAGAGTCTTTGTGGAGATCAAGGCAGGCTCGGAGCTTCCGAGCATGCTTGAGTTTCAGGTTCCATCTGGAGAGGTGCTGACGCAGGCTGTGGAGTATGATTGGGTCCCACCCATGTGTTCACATTGCGAGTGCTTTGGGCACATTACTAGTGCGTGCAACTATAAGGGGAAGGAGTACGCCAGGCCACAGACGGGCCAGACAGAGACGGCACGGCCGGAGTCGGTTCAGACGGAGGCACACGAGAGGGAGGCGGCTCCCAGTTTCTTACCTGAGGAGTCGGCACCAGAGAGACACATGGAGGAAGACACAGTCATGGAGACTGATAGGGGACGGGAGACAGGATCGCCACTAAGACAGGAGAGCATGCAGGGTGCGCTGGTCCCATTCAGGCCTCGGAGGACTATGACGACCAGGGGTATGAGTGCGGCGGATAGTAGTCAGAGGGGGGTGGAGTCCTCCACGGCACTTATGGTTTACAGCAGCAGGAAGAGACACGCCCCAGCCACACTGGAGGATATTCCTCAGATGAGGGAGACGGATGACCAGACCGACCCCAATCCGGACTGGACACTTACTCTTAGCAGGATTCAGGCGCATCTTGCCCCTTCCTCCATGGTAGATGCAGTCCCTGAGCAGACGGATGAGACACTTCCCTCGAGTGTCGATCCAGTGGAGTTACAGGGGGACCCAACATCTTTTATTTAGATGTCGGTCCTAGCATGGAACATTAGGGGGGGTGTTCCATTGGCCGATGGAGGGAGATCAGAGGGGTGCTGAGGAGAGAGGCATGTGATATTGCTATTCTGCTGGAGACGAAGATTCGAGGGGCCGCTATGCTCTCACGTCGGACTCCGGCAGCCTGGGATCACATCCATAACTTAGATCTTTGCGATATGGCAAGGATCTGGGTTAGGTGGAACACAGGTAGCTGGGTGGGGGTTCAGATTCATAAGTCTGAGCAACTCATCGGAGTTTCTTTTGAGAATAAAGGGGGGTTCAGATTCATCCTGGGTGCTGTTTATGGGCACAACGACCGGAGACTCCGGGAGGCTCTTTGAGAGGATATTGTACGTCTGGGTCGCATGGCGGACAACATGCATCTCCCTCTTCTCATCATGGGGGACTTCAATGCTATGTTGCTACGCCATGAGAAGGTTGGGGGCCGGCCTGTACCGGACTCGATCTTATACGACTTCCAGAGGTGTCTTCTTATGTCAGGTATGCGGGGGCTGGAGCGGGCTGGACATATTTGGACCTGGCACAACAAGGCTACTCAGAATCGTATTACATGTCAGTTGGATCGGGCCTTGGGCAATAGCGAGTGGTTCAGGTGCTTTCCGAACTCGGTGGCGGAAGGTCTGGCAGCGGGTACTAGCGACCACTCTCCTATCCGGGTGGGCCTCTGTGAGAGACCCACTTTGCGGGCGAGGCCGTTTCGGTATAACAACAGCTGGTACCTTTCTCCAGGGTATGAGGAGGTTGTTATGAGAGAGATGCCGCACTTCCGAGAGGGCACGGCCCAATTCCGCATGGTCCACAAGCTCAAGCAGATCAAGCGGGCTATCCGGGGGTGGGTGAAGACGAGACCGCGGACTTCCTTGGCAGAGAAGGAAGACGAGCTTCGGGACACTCAGATGGCGCTCCAGTCTGACATTATGAATGGGGAACTGGCGGCTAAGGAGAAGACCCTTATTGAGGAGGTTAGCATCATGAGACTGCAGGAGGAGATCAGTGCGGCACAGAGGGCTAAATGCACCTGGCTCAAAGATGGTGACCGCTGCACCAAATTCTTTTATGATGTGATCCGCACCCGTCAGCACCGAAACAGCATCCCCCGACTCCTGAATGCTGAGGGGCGTCTTGTGGGAGACCCGGTGGAGATTCAGGAGGAGGCCGTCAGATTCTACACTGATTTATATCAGCAGACGGACTACTCCAGCACGTTTCCCGGCCTTGGTTACGAAGAGACTGGTGTCCCGACATGGGAACAGTATACTTTTGGCACCGGTGAGGATGGAGGAGGTGGAAGATATTGTGATGAAGGCTAATCCCAACAAAGCTCCTGGGCCTGATGGCTTCTCTTCTGGGTTCTTTAAGCGACACTGGGGGTGTGCTTAAGGCACCTGTTCTGGCAGCAGTGCAGGAGTTCTTTGTGGAGGGCCGGCTTCTGAAGGAGATGAACCATACATTCCTGACTCTGGTTCCCAAGAAGGAAGGAGCGACCTCTCTTGCTGACTTTCGACCCATTGCGTGCTGTAATTTTCTTTACAAGATTATCACTCATCTTATGTGCAGGCGTATGGAGGGGATTATGCAGGGTTTAGTGTCCCAGAACCAAGCAGCGTTCATCAAGGGTCGGTCGATAGCGGAGCACAGTCTTCTAGCTCACGAGATGGTGCGGAAGTTTAGCAAACCGGGGGGGGGGGGTGAAGGCTTGTGTGAAGCTTGACCTTCGGAAAGCATATGACACGGTCAATCGGGACTTCCTGTGCCACTTGATGCTAGCTATGGGGTTTGACGAGAGGTGGGTTGCGAGGGCGAGGGAGTGCATCTGCTCCCCTACCTTCTCTGTCCTCATCCAGGGCACGCCACATGGCTACTTCAGTAGCAACAGGGGGCTGAGGCAGGGCGACCCCCTCTCCCCGTATCTCTTTACCTTGGTGATGGAGTACTTCACGTGTATGATGGATATAGCAGTGCATAGCGGGAGGATTGTTCCCCTTTTCCGGTTGGTGAGTCCTGTTGTATCTCATTTGATTTATGCTGATGATTTATTGGTGCTACTACAGCCTTCCATGAGGGGAATGAGAGCGCTCTCTGACATTATGGAGGAGTTCGGGCGGCTTTCTGGGCTTCAGTTAAACCGGGAGAAGAGCAGAGTCTACTTCAGCTCCCGGTGTACACTTCAGGAGGAGAGAGCCTTCGCTTTAGGCGTGGACAGAGGCGAGCTGCCAGTGAAATACCTGGGGGTTCCGCTGACGGTCAACTATGCCCGAGAGCAGGATTGTCATAGCTTGGTGGATTTTGCTCAGAGGAGAGTGGAGGGTTGGCAAGCGGCGGGGCTTTCATTTGGGGGACGGATTGAGTTGGTGCGGTCGGTCATTGCTGGCATCACTATGTTCTGGCTCCAGTCTATCCAGATCCCCACTGCTACTATTCGTAAGGTGGAGGCTATTTGCGCTAACTTCATCTGGAGGGGAGGGATTCATGCTATATCCTGGGATCAGTTATGTCGGCCTCGGGAGGAAGGAGGAGTTGGGCTGAGGCCTCTTCATGCGGTAAGGAAGACAGCTTGTGTGAAGATGGCCTGGAAATTCATCAAGGGGGGGGTCGCTCTGGGCGGACTGGATGGCTAGCAGATACTTACGGAGAACCAACTTCTGGGCCTGCAGGATAGACAACAATTTTTCGGTCACGTTTAAGGCCATCATGAGATGTAGACCGATGCTCCAGACTGCTATCTGCAGGCGCATGAAGGATGGGACGACTACTGATCTCTGGCTAGATCCTTGGTTGGGTTCCAGATCACTGCTCGAGATTTTGGGTGGGCAGCTGGACAGGGAAGCAGGAAGGGGGTTAACATGCAGCCGGATCATTAGAGACGGAGTTTGGAGGCCAGAGGGATACCCTTTTACTGCCCAGCTTGCTGCAGAGATTCACCTTGTTACCATTGACGAGAGCCAGACGGCGGATACATGGAGCTGGGCTGGCCCAGGTACGGGGGGCGGGACAGGTCTATTCTGCTTTCGGAGCTGTTATGACTTGGTCCGGACCCACCACGACCAGGCTGAGGACGTGGACTTCATCTGGGGCAAGGGCGTTGCCCGCAAAATGCAACTCTGTGCTTATCGCCTTCTCCGGGGTAGATTGATGACGAGAGACAGGCTCCTCCGGTTTGGGATGCAGATCCCGGATGCCAAATGTGTGCTATGTAATGCTGAAGATGAATCTTTGGGGCATCTCTTCTTTGATTGCCCGGTGTCCTGGCACATTTGGACTGAGCAGTGTGCACAGCTGAGAGGAGGAGTGAGGATGGATCGGGACATTCGGAGCATTCTCAGTTGGATCCGAGATCACAGAGGACGGGATCCGGGGTGGGCTAGAAGAGCCAGAGTTCGGCTTGCTGCGTCTGTTTGGCACATCTGGAAGGAGCGCAACAGACGTATCTTTGAGGGCTTGACTACCCCCCCTATTGGAATTCTACATAATATATAATTCGATGTATCTGTAATGGCCCCATAATAGTATTATTGGGGCATGAAAAGTTGTGATGTTGTACTCTAATACCTTTTCCGCTATATGTGAGGAATAAATTCACCCTTATTCCATATATATATATATATATATATATATATATATATATATATATATATATATATATATATATAGCAGGGGTCGAGGTCATGACTGGTTCCGTACATCCAGAGTTCGTCTGGCGGCTGCGGTTTGGCATGTTTGGCGGGAGCGAAACCGCCGGATCTTTGCGGGACTAGTCACACCTCCGGTTGGCATTCTCCATAACATTGAGTTTGATGTGAACACTATGGAGAATGGATGAGTGTTGAGTGGGAGTCCCACTCAGTTTGTATGTTGTATGATTATGACTTTTCATTTGGAATAAAATTTACCTTTTTCCAATATATATATATATATATATATATATATATATATATATATATATATATATATATATATATATATATATAGGGAGCGGATCAAAAGCCCCCTTAGAAAATCCCCTAAAGAACCCCCTCACTCTCAGCCGTAATTTAATGTTAATATTAATGTTAATGTTAATATTAACATTAATATTAATGTTAATATTAATGTTAATGTTAATATTAATTTTTATTTTTATATTAATGTTAATGTCCCCCTTAGAAAACCGCCTAAAAAATCCCCTCACTCTCGGCCGCATATATATATATATATATATATATATATATATATATATATATATATATATATATATATATATATCCCCTCACTCTCGGCCGCATATATATATATATATATATATATATATATATATATATATATATATATATATATATATATATGGAAGCGGATCAAAAGCCCCCCTTAGAAAATTCCCTAAAAACCTCTCTCACTCTAATCCGTAATTTAATGTTAATATTAATGTTAATGTTAATATTAATGTTAATATTAACATTAAATACTAAAATTAACATTAAACTTAACATTAAAATTAATATTAACATTAACATTAACATTAATATTAAAATTAACATTAAAATTAATATAAAAAAATTAAAAAAATTAATATTAACATTAACATTAATATTACGAATTAGAGTGAGGGTTTTTTTTAGGGAATTTTCTAAGGAAGGCTTTTGATCCGCTCCATATATATATATATATATATATATATATATATATATATATATATATATATATATATATATATATATATATATATATATATATATAAACATTAATATTAACATTAATATTAACATTAACATTAACATTAAAATTAATAAAAAAATAAAAAAATTAATATTAACATTAACATTAATATTAACATTAATATTACGAATTAGAGTGAGGGGAGTTTTTAGGAGGTTTTCTAAGGGGGGCTTTTGATCCGCTCCCTATATATATATATATATATATATATATATATATATATATATATATATATATATATATATATATATATTAACATTAATATTAAAATTAAGATTAAAATTAATATAAAAAATTAAAAAAATTAATATTAACATTAACATTAATATTAACATAAATATTAATATTAACATTAATATTACGAATTAGAGTGAGGGGGGTTTTCTAAGGGGGACTTCTGATCCGCTCCCTATATATATATATATATATATATGGAGCGGATCAAAAGTCCCCCTTAGAAAATCCCCTAAACCCCCCCCCCCCCCACTCTCGGCCGTAATTTAATGTTAATATTAATGTTAATGTTAATATTAATATTAATATTAATGTTAATATTAACATTAAATACTAAAATTAATATTAAACTTAACATTAAAATTAATATTAACATTAACATTAACATTAATATAAAAATAAAAATAAAAATTAATATTAACATTAACATTAATATTAACATTAATATTAACATTAAATTACGGATGAGAGTGAGGGATTTATTTTTATATTAATGTTAATGTTAATGTTAATATTAATGTTAATGTTAATATTAATTTTAATGTTAAGTTTAATGTTAATTTTAGTATTTAATGTTAATATTAACATTAATATTAACATTAACATTAATATTAACATTAATATTAACATTAAATTACAGATGAGAGTGAGGGATTTTTTAGGAGGTTTTCTAAGAGGGGCTTTTGATCCGCTCCCTATATATTAGGGTGCGGATCAAAAGCCCCCTTTAGAAAACCCCCTAAAAAAACCCCTCACTCTCATCCGTAATTTAATGTTAATATTAATATTAATGTTAATATTAATGTTAATATTAATTTTTTATTTTTATTTTTATATTAATGTTAATGTTAATATTAATATTAATGTTAATGTTAATATTAATTTTAATGTAAGTTTAATATTAATTTTAGTATTTAATGTTAATATTAACATTAATATTAACATTAACATTAATATTAATATTAACATTAATATTAACATTAAATTACGGCTGAGAGTGAGGGGGTTTTTAAGGGGTTTTCTAAGGGGGGCTTTTGATCCGCTCCCATATATATAGGGAGCGGATCAAAAGTCCCCCTTAGAAAACCTGCTAAAAAATCCCTCACTCTCATCCGTAATTTAATGTTAATATTAATGTTAATATTAACATTAAATACTAAAATTAACGTTAAACTTAACATTAAAATTAATATTAACATTAACGTTAACATTAATATTAGCATTAACATTAACATTAATATAAAAATAAATTCATGGTTCGCTTCCTCTCTCTCTCTCTCTCTCTCTCTATATATATATATATATATATATATATATATAGAAATTGAATAGAAAATCCATGGTACAATTCATTAGTTTGTAATAGATGGATGGGGTAGTTGATGAGATAAGTTGTTGTTGATAAATTGGAAAGAAATTTTTTTATTTCCACACACACAACACACCTTAAGCATTGTACCAATTGTAATTTGGTTCACAAATCGATCGAGTTACACCGAGAAGGTGATACATCGGTTTATTATATACAAAAAAAATCTCGAGTACACTCATGATCGTCCATTCTTTAGATGTTAAACGAGACAAATTATGTCCTAAGGAAGACGATAAAGAGGTATTGGAACGTGAAGTTTCATATTTAAGTGTAATAGGCATGTACTTAGCTCAATGTACTAGACCAGAAGTCTCATTTGTTGTGAATCTCTTGGCTAGATTTAGTGTCTCGCCAATTGAATAACATAAAAGACACTTCTCATTACCTTAAGTTACTACAGACATTTATATCCCTCTGCATCTCGGAACGGATCAAGCCTCTTTGATACTCTGAATGATGCTCGCCTTGTTGACTATGCAGATGACGGTTATTTATTTGATCCACACAAGACAAGATCCCAAAATGGTTATGTATTTACCATTTGGGATACATCGAAATATTGAAAGTATAGAAATTAGTATACACTGGTCTCAACTTCTTCAAATCATGTCGAATTCATCGCCCTTTATGTTGCCACTTGCGAAAGCATATGGTTGGGAGTCGCCATTGAGCATATTTGGACTGCGAGCATATTCTCTTCTATCAATGATGTCCAATGATAATATATAAAGACAACACTACATGCATTGACCAAATGAAGAAGGACTACATCAAGGGAGAACATCAAGCACATCGCACCAAAGTTTTTTTTTTCTCGCATCAACAACAACGGCAAAAGATTAAAGTCGAGAAAATCTTATTCTAGGACAACTTGGATGACATATTCACACACTCCCTGTTGAAGTCCACTTTTCAGAAGATTATTTGTGGCATCGGATTGCGAAGGCTCTACACATTGCAACGCTCGTAGTTTGGAATAATACTGAAATCAGAGAAAATATCCAAAAGTATACTTACTTAACCTTGATATACTATTTTCCTAACCTAGAGCATTTTAGCTCTTTTTTGGTGCCCTAAGAAGGTTTAACGATACACCAACATCGGGTTGGTCATACCTTTAGATATTTTTTACATCTTAAAGACGTATCGACATTAACTCACTTATTTTCTTCAACTACAGTTTTTTTCCAATTATCCCCATAAATCGTGTAAAATTGTTGCCTGAAAATTAATGCACATCATCCCTGAAGACCCTTGTTGATCTTCCTATAGACGGATACTAATTAACCTTCAAAGGCAGAAGCTAATCATCCATGAAGGTTTTGTTTATTACACGTTTTTACGGTTGGGGGCTCAAATCCTGCCAGCTTCGTCTAGTGTCCGCACTGCTTTCCACATGAGCTACAAACACTAGACATCCATGAAGGTTGACGCTGGTCATTCATATAAATTGATTATTGACTTGCGTACTCAAGGCCACATGTAGTTATAACCAACTGTTGGGTGATTATAACCAACTATTAGATGATTATGCCAATCAATAATAGAGAGAATTTTCTCTTTCTAATCTTATAAAAATACTATTGTATTCAGTTGTTAAGTATCAAACTATTATAACCAAAAGCCGCCTTCATCTTAATCTAGTAAATTAGTATACTCTTGGTCACTTAATGTTTGCAAAACTTAAATTTTAGTCCCTCCAAAAATATATTTTTTGTCGCCGAATGACTAAAACTTCAGTTTTACAAACATTCGGTAACCAAAATTATAATTTTCCTAGTAAATTAGACTACAATTGGAACCTCATTATGAGAATGGATCTATTTGGACTTTTGATTGCAAATCATATATTCCAGCCAAACTTAATGCGAGAAAATAGAGCAAGAAATAAAAAAGAAAACAAATGATAAAAAAAATAGCAAACTTGACCACTGCATCTATACTCCATATATCATTATATGTTCATATACAATACTTAGAGAAACCATTTCCATCTCATCTTCCCCCACCACCCTTCTCTCTCTCTTCCTCAGCATCTTCAGCACACAACAAAGGAAATTTTGCCAAACCTGCCACCCCACAGCTTCTCTAAAAGACTTCACGTCCTCCAGAAGAAAGAAAGAAAAATACTTTTTTTTTAAAACCAACATAATCAACATAAATTGCTCCTTAAATATTGTCATCTCCTGATAGAACTCAAGACTGTGTCTGACTTGCTTGGAGGCAGCAAAACCATTTCTTCTGCAAAAGGAAAAGATATATTTTTTTTTCAAAGGATTGGTAATAGAAACGCGACATTCTAAGACGTACAAAAGGGGAGAGAGCGCTCACCGAACTCGGTTTGGTAGCAGCATAAGCTCCGTCCTTGAAAGCTGCCCCCTCCTTTGCTGTATGGTCAGGTCCAGGAGTGTTGCCACCAGTCTTCCTCTCATCTCTAGCTTTGTTGAAGATCACGGTAAATCCCTCTGCGGAAGCAGGATCATTGACATCCCATTCTCCGAACTTGGGCAGCGGCCTGCCTTTGTCCATCTGACGTCCCAAAACATACTTTTAAGTATATTTATAAATAATTCAGGGTCATAAACGAAAATCAACTAGCATCGAAGTATATTTTAACAGAATGAACCGAATCAATGTCATCGAAAGGAAGTAGCAACTTACGCTGCGAAGAGCCCAAAGAAGATCGTCAGATAAAAACACTTGGACAAAGTAAAAATGAGAAGCTTACAAAGGTAGTTCCATTCACAGATATTTCTATTAACTCGTGCCATAAAGTGCAGGATCCGTACGTTATTCAGTGTGGCATGGCAAAGTAAGCATAGCTTATTTTACCTAAACATTTCGATCACATGATTTACCTCTATCACTGGTTTGATTAAGACTATAGCTTTCTACATCTACAAGACACATTCAGCAGGTGTATAAATCAGGTCAAGAGATTCATCTATCGCCTAGCCAACCAAAAGATGAAGGCTCTAGTCATTTATGATTAGCACAGGCATACCAAATTATCTATTTGAACAAATCCAAATAAACTGACTGGCAGCCATAAGAATCCAACATCTACTTCATTTTGATTAATACAAGTATTGGGTCAATCTGCTATCATATACCTCTTGTAACCTTACAAGAACAGAAAAAAAGTTTATACTAGTTGCATCTCCTTCACTCAACCCACTTAAGGGCTCTGTTATTAGCATCTACCATATGATTATGTTGCACGGGCAAATACGACATGGCATGGACATGATACCTATTTTGTTGTGTCCTGGTGTATTTTGGAGCTCCAGGTTGTGTCTAATATGTGTCCGATACGACAAAACGAACCATAGTTTTGAAGTGTTGCTTCATAGGGTTTAAAGACTTATTCCAGGTTAGCACTGCCCACTGGTTTTCCCTTGATCCCCCAAACTTCTTTGACTAGTCTCCTATCACTTTACTGGAACAACATTGGTTCAATAATACTCTCCCAGATTATCCTCAGTGTCAGCCACTCACAATCCCATGGAGCAATTATTACATGCTCTCCGAACAAATAAAAATGATATATTTGTACCAGATGGTTGAATTATAGTGTACACATGTACTGTTTTATTGGTCCACTTATGGTATTATAATTCAACCATGTAGTACAAACACACCATTTTTATTGGTTTGAAGTACCATGTAGCCATTCTCTAAGAGCATGTAATATTTTCTCCGCATAAGCAGTTAGTTTTATCCTATAATTTACTTTTACCCCATTTTATTATGGTGGTGCTCATATATAAACGTTTCAGAAACATATGAATCTCTGAGATGCCTATGCCTAAAAATAACATTTTTAATGTTCCTTAAACATATTTTGTGCATTCAACTATGTGTTGATTTGGGTAATTTCTTTTATGCTAGCATATTTATTTGACACAGGTAGCATACTAGTACATTTAACATAGTTACTGTATATATCAACTTTAGTAATGAATCTCATATATACAATTTATTCCAATGAATAGTATGCTTATATCATTAGAACAATAAAAGTACCATGCTTGTAACAAGTAAAGTGCTAGTATCATATGTTTATGCAAGGAATGAAACCTTAAATTCATGTTTAGTTATATTCATAATTATCATGCACGGGATTGCAGGAGAATAATAAAGTCATATAATGCCTTTGATGACGGTTTCTATTGTCCAGAGATCGTGAAGCATCCCTGCAAGGGGGTGGGCTTAGCCACTAATCCTGATGGCCTTGGGCCCATCAGGATTAGTGTATATATCAACTTTAGTAATGAATCTCATATATACAATTTATTCCAATGAATAGTATGCTTATATCATTAGAACAATAAAAGTACCATGCTTGTAACAAGTAAAGTGCTAGTATCATATGTTTATGCAAGGAATGAAACCTTAAATTCATGTTTAGTTATATTCATAATTATCATGCACGGGATTGCAGGAGAATAATAGTCATATAATGCCTTTGATGACAGTTTCTATTGTCCAGAGATCGCGAAGCATCCCTGCAAGGGGGTGGGCTTAGCCACTAATCCTGATGGCCTTGGGCCCAGCCATTGGCTCATATCCTGTTTTGCCTAGCGACAGACTTGTCCTGGGCCTTGATACTGAGTATGCATATGATAGCTTTCAAGCGAGGTTGTTATGACTGGAAGTTTTCAAATGCATTCATAATTAGCTTACTATCTTTGAACGATTCAATGCAAGTTGTTTTAATTCAACAATTTAATTATTATGTTTTGTTTACTTGTTATTCACACCTGCTCTAGCATGTTTAGCTCAGCAACCCTTAGTTACCATTAACACTGCTCTTGCTCTGGCATGTTGTAGTGTTCTAGCTTGGCGACACTTACTATGATTATTGTCCACATTATATATATTGTCTCGTGTGGATCAAGGATAGCACGTGAGTACTAATGTAAAAGGATAGGGCATATATACAATTAGATAAAGGAAAAAAAATAAGAAAGAGGGAGAACACTTGTGTTGCTAGTTTAAGGAAAATTCAAACTTAAATTTACTAGGTCTCAAGCTCTACACCTTGCTATCCTTCTTCGTTGACACCGATTCAAACTTCCTCTATCACTCTCTCTCGAACAAAAGTATAAAGAAAATAGTGTATATATCCATTAGCCTCTCCACCTCATGTTAGGCCACCTCATGCTTCCTTCCACCTTATGCGGCTACCTCATGCTTCTCACCGAGTACTATTATTCACGTCATGCTTCCTACCAACTCAACTGTCACATCATGCTTCCTACCAACCAAAGTTAATCCACCTTAAGCTAAGTGTCACCTCGTGCTCCACTCTATGCTATCTCATGCTAACTTCTAACTAGGTAAAGAATGGATCAGGTTCAACAAAACAACAAATAACAGCACAATATAATGGATAATACTAATAACAAGAATAATACTACATTAGATGACACTTAGTATGAGGTGGCTTAGCTTGAGTTGATAGGAAGCATGAGGTGGCATAGTTGAGCTGCTATGAAGCATGAGATGGATATTGGATAATTGGAATTGACAAGAAATATAATGCAGATAGCATGACATGAAATGAAGCATGAGGTAATGGAACATATGGACAGGAAATGGTTATATATAAAGTCTCTTCTTCTTACATGCTTCCTCTTCCCATTTTCTTCTTCATCCTTCAAGAGAGAATAGAGGGTGATAGAGGGGGCTTGTAATGGTGTTGGTGAAAAATGATAACAAGTTGTCGAGCTTGAGACCTAGTAGACTAAATTTGAATTTTCCTTAACCTACCAAAGCAAGTGGTTCCCCTCTCTTATTTTTTTTATCAATGATATATGCAAATGCCCTATACTTTTAATTCATCCCTCACACTCTCCATCATATACACTGCACAATTGCATCCCAACCGTCTCCTTCTACTAGGTCTACGAAAACAAACCCAGGTCCGTCAGGACGCACTAACAAGTGTTCAAAGTGTAGGAAGCAAGCAAACAAGGTATAGGGATACGGTAAAGACAGTAATCAATACTAAGTGTCACATATATTAGTTCTTGCAAATCAGACATTGAAGCCAAAGCATCTCCAACATACTCAAGTCGCCTAGCATAAACCATGAGACCTCATATTTGCTAGAATAGAATAATAATCATCAAACAAATATTTATTCCAACTGCAGCCAAGGCATCTTCACCCAATTCAAGGCTCCTAGCAAAAGCCTAAAAGCTATGAAGGCTGAAGCAAACCATCAATGTGACATCCCAAAGCGGGCCATTCAACTGAAAATGAAAAGCTAACCTATAGCTCCTCTGATAAAACTTAAAAGTTTACCTGGCTCAATCTGATAGCTCCTTCAATAAAAGCTTATGGGGCCCAATTTGATAACATTCTGAAATATGCCAGTTGTTTTTCTAAAAGAATGAATCTGTCCATTCTATACACTATTGGGACTTCAAGCCACCCAAAATACAGATATGCTTCTAGAGGAAAGCCTAAAAGCTTTGGAGGCTGAAGCCAAGCTACTACACTGACAGCTTAATTAGGATATTCAACTGTAAGTGGAAGGCCGACTTATGGTTCATACAGGTCCCAGAGCCTAAAAGATTTGGAGCATAGTTACCTGGTATACATAACCCCCCATCGTACACAGTGTTCTAAATGGCGGCCGCCTAGCCCGCCTAGGCGGCGCCTAGGCGGCGCCTAGGCGGTAGGCGGTAGGTGGTCTCTCTTCGCACCGCTTTTCGGTGGGCGGTGGAGTAGGCGAACAATGGAGGCAGGCGGCATAGGCGGAGGTGAGGCGGCGTAGGCGAACGCCTAGGCAGGGTAATATCTAACAAGATATTTGGTCAAAAAGGTTTCGTAAGCATTATGGGCCTATGGTTCACTTTTACTTCTACAAAACTAAACTTGTATAAATCTTCATTCTATAACTTAGTTATGCATGGAACACCCTTAACATATGCATATTATGCAAAAAAACAGTGGTAAGTAGTAAAAAATGTTCAAAATATATCGACCGCCTGGGCGGCGCCTAGGCGGACTCTCTCCGCCGCGCACCCGCCTACCGCCGTTTAGAACCTTGGTCGTACGTGGTACCGGTACGAGTGGTAAACCTGGCGATCTGAACCAATGTGAAATCTTCCTGCAAACTTAATTTTGCAAAAAACTCGTCCAATGCAAAGAAAGATTAGACAACTTAATACCTCAACTATAATTGAACAACTTAATACCCTAACAATATTAACGGAAAGTCCTAAATAACAAAGATACCCCTCACATTCGTGGTCACTTCAAATATCCCCAGACAGGAGGATGGAGGGTAATTTGGTAAAAAAAATATTATTTAATTTTATTGAAACGGAAAAACTAATCCCCGACCGACAGAGGGTATCGACTTAAAAATATTCGATAGTTGAGGGTAGTGATTGGAATGATATTAAAGTCTAGGGTATCAAATTGAAAAAACTTGAATAGTTGAGGGTATCAAGTTGAAATTAAGCCCAAAAAAAATGCAGCGAGAAGTGAAAGATCAAATTAATGCTTCCAACACAACAAACAGTTAGCCCCTAAATAGCGAGAAATTTCTCAGATCGAAGAGTAACCTCAGATCTTTACAATGTGCGAAAATTGAACCCAAATTTTTATTGGCATTTCAGACCAAGTATGCTAATTATTGTGGACTCAAAATGGGCTAAAATCCATCACACGAACATCCATCACAACATCAACATAGACATCAAGATGCCATCTTTATGCATTGAACCACTACACAACATGAATTCATCAATAAATAAAGACTAACGACTAGAAGCTACGCAAACCCTTAAGATTTCATTATTTCCACGGAACCGCATCATGTTTCATGAGACAAAAAGAATCCACCGATTAAACCCTAGAAACATCCAAATTCGACCGAAACGGATCGAATTGGGGGGGGGGGGGGGGGGGGGGGGGGGGGGGGGGGGG
>JANAVB010012596.1:1087536-1137536 GCA_029216955.1 Iris pallida
TTGTCAGGTTGCACGGTGTACCATCAGTATCACTTCAGATAGAGATTCAAGGTTTACGTCGCACTTTGGCATAGCTTGCAAGAAAGTTTGGGAACTCACCTCCAGTTCAGTTCAGCTTATCACCCGCAGACAGATGGCCAGTCGGAACGTACGATCCAGACTCTTGAAGATATTTGCGTCATGTACACTCGACTTTGGTGGTTCGTGGGAAGATCACTGCACCTGGTGGAGTTCTCGTACAACACAACAGTTTCCAGACCAGTATCCGAATGGCACCGTTCGAGGCGTTGTATGGTAGGAAGTGTCGATCCTCGCTAGCCTGGGATGATGTTGGAGAGAGGCAGATGCTTGGTCCGGAAATGATTGCTCAGACCGTTGAAGTGGTCAGAAAAGTCAAAGATCATCTTCGAGTTGCCCAAGATCGCCAGCGTCATTGGGCCGATTCTCATCGGCGCCCTCTTGAATTTTCTGTCGATGACCATGTATTCCTGAGGATTTCGCCTAACCGCAGCGTCATCGTTTTCGGCGTACGAGGAAAGCTTAGTCCTAGGTATATAGGGCCGTTCGACATTCTGGAGCGAGTAGGATGTATCCTATCGTCTCGCTCTTCCACCGTCGTTACGTGAGGTACATGACGTCCATGTATCCCAACTGTGACGGTATATCCCGGACCCGAGCCACATCCTGGATCATTCGGAATTGGTTGTTGGTACCAACCTTTCGTATGAGGAGAGGCCCGTGTCTATATTGGACCGAAGAGAGAAGACACTCAAGAACAAGACTACAAGTTAGTCCGAGTTGCTTGGGGTCATCACTCTTTGGTGAGTCGACGTGGGAGCGTGAGGATGATATCCGATCGCGATATCCCGACCTGTTTGACGTCGTAAGGTATGTCTTCCTTATGCCTTGCTTTCAATTCCTTGCTTGAATAAATGACTGCATGATAGACTGCTTGTTATGCTTACGATTAGTATAGCTTGTCCTTGCAATTCTAGCCTCTTGATTAAATTTCAAGGACGAAATTTTTTAAGGTGGGTAGAGTTGTAATGCCTATAGTTCGTATTACGTATCTTGGTATACGTGTACGTATTCTTGACTCGTATTGCGTATTTTCCTGCATAGTTTATTTTGGCATGTCATTGTTATGGCTTAGCTTGGTTCGGCTTAGCTTGGTTTGGTTTGCTTGTGGGTTCATCATGAACCAAAAGAAACCCCCACCTACCACCACCACCCTCATTTATATTTCCATCTAACTCTCTCTCTCTTCATTTTATCTTCTCCTTCACTTCTTCTTCTCCACCATTTACTCTTCCACCTACCAGGAAAGAGAGCTTAGGCAAGTGCAAACTTGCTTCATGATGGATCTCAAGTTTTATTGTTCCATTCTCTTCCTTACTTGATTCTAAGCCTCTTTAGAACTTGATATTTTTGGATTTGATGGATGGATTCTTGTAGATCTAAGTTTATAACTTTTCAGTTTTTCTTGGTTTTGATCTCTAAAACTTGGTTATTTTTGAAAACTAGTATTTCTATGTTTAGAGAATTCAATTTCATGCAGTTTTTGGCTTTTGTTTCGCTTGATTTCGACTTCGGATGAGGAGTTATGGCCAAAACATTTTTGGTCATTTCTATGTTCATCTGCAGCACGAACCATGTCGCAGTAGCCGCATATCATGTCGCAGAAGGCGCATGTCGCAGTAGGCGCATGTTGCAATGAAGCGCATGTCGCAGTAGCCGCATATCATGTCGCAGAAGGCGCATGTCGCATAGGCGCATGTGCAATGAAGCGCATATCGCAGTAGCCGCATATCATGTCGCAGAAGGCGCATGTCGCAGTAGGCGCATGTTGCAATGAGCGCATGTCGCAGTAGCCGCATATCATTTCGCAGAAGGCGCATGTCGCAGTAGGTGCATGTTGCAATGAGGCGCATGTCGCGGTAGGCGCATATCATGTCGCAGTTGCATGCATGTCGCGATAGGCGCATATCATGTCGCGCATGAGCCGCATTAAGGCGCATGTCGCAGTAGGCGCATATGGTGTCGCAGTTTCATGCATGTCGCAGAATAGCCGCTAATGCATATTATGACTATTACTAACTGTTATATGTCCTAATGACTGAATTATTGCTCGAATTTTTCCCAACTCCCAACGTGGAAGTTGTAGATCTTTTCCTTAGCAGCAAGAATATGTCTCTAGTTTATTTTATGCAAGTTTCTCTCATTCATAATATTATAAGAATAGAACACGATAGTGGCCCGCTGTGGCTCACCTCTTGACAAGTAAACTGACTGATATATCTCGGCATGCTGTTACGACAGCTAGTCTGACATGACAAGTATGAAAGACTTGGACACCGTGGGCGATTATGTTTGTACAAATAAACTAGTACTGTCTTGCATCATGTTTAGGATGGGGACCCCTAAGTACCACGGTCAGGGGTACCTACTGAAATTGACTAAGGCTAATTAACTAGAATGATTCAGTACTTATGAGGAGATTCCCAGCTACAGGCAATCCCGTTATCTGGGCGCATTCAGTGGACTTGTAGCCTACCGACGAGTAGGACACATTTCCAGCACACAGACATGTGTTGCATTCTTCCTAAATGGACATTCGACCTGGGTAACCGGATAGTCTGCAGGGCTTGTGGCTGTTGGGATAATCTCATTGCATCTTGTCAGTAACTAGGCCTATGATACCCTAGTTAGTTAAAAGTATCAAGCCGTACTCTTGATTGGCCGTGATTGATTGGATGAAGTTTATTCCAGCTTATCTTATCATGATCCTGTACAAGATTGTATCAGGACATAATTTCTTGTATCGATAAATGATGGGATACCAAGTTCTGTTCAGATGAAGGTTACAACCCCGGTCCTTGTTTGGTTTAAGGTTGTAACTTGGCTATCTGAATAGTTCCATGGTTATCTTATCATATATCGTCCTGCTTATTGTGCCCCCTTAACAATAAAGATCAGGGGTCCAGTTCTGTTCAGACGAAGGTTACAACCCCGGTCCTTGTTTGGTTTAAGGGTTGTAACCTGGCTCCCGGAGCAGTTCTGTGTCCTCTATTCGTTTATTGTCTTATTGTAACCCCCTGTCATGCTCGTCATGTTTTACCTTTACTTTAATACCATGATTATTTATACTGGCCTTAACAATAAAGATCAGGGTCCATTCTGTTCAGGCGAAGGGTTACAACTCCGGTCCTTGTTCGGTTTAAGGGTTGTAACCTGGCTTCCGGAGCAGTTCTGTGTCCTCTCTTCGTTATTGTCTTGTTACCTTATCATAATTGAGGCGGGTTTCTATTCAGGCGAAGGATTGCAACCCCGGTCCTTGTTTGTTTAAGGGTTGCAGTCTGGCTACTTGAATGGTTTCTCCGTGTTCAATATATTATTGATCTCAGCTATTATCACTACTTTTAATTACCTTACTATTTTTTGTGATATGCTGGTTTTAGTTCCTAAGTGAAGCCTCCTTTGTGGCACTTGCTCTTTCTGGGGTCTGACCCAGCTGGTTTTGTGTGGCCAGATATCGAGCAGCACCAGAGGATCCACCTGTCTTCCAGCCAGATGGTGACCACCAGGCGTAACCTTGGCAACGAGTGGGTTTCTTTTTGTCCTCCCACTTTATTGTAAAATTATTCTTTTAAGGTGTTTAGCCGACGAGCACGTGTTAGCTCGATTGCCCTTTTTACTGTCTGCCTACGGCTGTAACATGATGACAGATCCTAGGTTGATCATGTATGACTGAACTCTCGCTAGTCCTGACATTTTGTACGACTAGCTTCATGATCATCCAATATGTAATGTATGGGACGCCTTGCTATTATATATTTGGTGCTCTGACATCTTGTAACTACTATTACTTGCTTGTGATTGAGACAATAGGCTTGTTCATGACCATAGAAACTGTTGGCTTGTAGTTAAACCCTCATGTATCTAGACAGCCGTGACCGTATAGCGAGGTGGGTTGCACTTTAATATACGTAGCTGGCTATGTACGCCCCCGCTCTCCAGTATTCTGGTTCTGGCGTGACACCCGGCGTCCTAAAAAGAACTCTGCCTCCTCTACATCAATGCTAGCA
The DNA here is from genome assembly GCA_029216955.1 of Iris pallida. Lineage (NCBI taxonomy): Eukaryota > Viridiplantae > Streptophyta > Magnoliopsida > Asparagales > Iridaceae > Iris > Iris pallida. Next base: position 1,091,622 of record JANAVB010012596.1, read on the forward strand.
TGGTACATGCTCAACCAATCCATACCGAGTACCATATCGTACCTCAGTAGGGATTACGAGCAGACCCACTCAAGTCCCGGCCTCTCAGAGTGACTCTCCGCCCCTTGCAAATATTATTAACCAGGATAATACCTCCCCCGGTCATAATCTTGCAAGTCCTACCAATATATTCAGCAATGATATTGTGTCTCAGAGCAAAAGAAACAGACACAAAACTATGGTCGCCCCAGAATCAAATAAGGCGAAAGCAGGAAAGAATCTAGGAGAACATGACCTGCTACAACATCTCCCACGGCTCTGCCTCCTCCTCTGCTGCCAAAGCGAACACCCTGCCCCGGGTGCTCCCCTCTGGTGCTGGACAAAACGCTGTTGCTGGTCTGAAGTGGAGGACCCCTCTGCTGAACTGCTGGCCCTCTAGCCGGCTGCGCTCTTCTGTCCTGGCCTCCTGACTCCGCAAAGCGGCAATCCCTCAGCTGGTGATCGGGCGCCCCACAGTAGAGATAGATACCCAACCTCTTCCTGCAAGCCTTCCTGGTGTGCCACGGCTTCCCGCAGAAGCCACACGAGTAGCCGTCTCGGCCCTGTCCCTGGTGCTGCTGGCACGTGCCGGTGCCTGCTGAATCTACAACAGAGGCTGCTGCTGAAATGGCCTCTGCTGGTGCTGAAAGTGGGGGCACTTGGCCGTCCCCGCATTGGAACTCGCCCCCTAGTATCTCCGCTCCTCTTCGGCTTAAGACCGAAGTCCTCCTCTGTAATCTGCGCGTCCATCAATATCTGATCGAACGTCGCATCACGACGACCCGAGGTACGGTGCGCACTGCATGAATAATTCCCCTACGGAACTTTCGAGCCTTCTGCCCCTCATCCTGGATCATATCGGAGCGAACCTGCTAAGGCGAAGAACTCATATGCATACTCGTCCACCGACGAGTTCCCCTGTACTAGACCCACGACTGGCCCTCCAATGCTGTAAAGCCACGTTCGGAAGAACTTCTCCTTGAAGAGCCTCCGGAAGTTCTCCTAAGTCAGCCCTCTCACCGACGTACGAGGATCCTGCGGTACCATGTCGCGCATGTCTAGAATCGCTGGCTGCGACCGAAACCCAAAGTGCTCTAGGAAGCCTCTGCCAGCTCCATGCTCCGCTGTACAATCCTCTAGCCATCGTCTGCATAAAGGATGCCCTCTGTGCCTGTTGAAGTCCCTGGAGCTCATCTTCCAAATCTAATACTGTCCCCGCCTAGACTGCTGCTGGCACGACTGCTGGCCATAGGGCCCTGTACCGTACCCGTGCCACTCTCTCCACTGCTGCCAGTGTAAGCTGATGCGAGTTCTCCATACTCTGCCTCAGCATCTCGATCTGACGGTGTGACGCCTCCGACTGGCGCTGCGACGCCTCTGCCTGGGCCCGCTGTATCTACATCATCTGCTGAAGGAGAAGGAACATATGATGTGTATCCGTCGGTATCGGTGGTGGCGACGGCAGTATCTCTGGAACAACGGCCGTAACCCTGGGGTGGAGGTGGTAGACCTCCCTGTGCAACTGTCTGGGTCTCTGGAATAGTAGAATCACTGGGGGCAGTCTCATGAACCTCCTCCTCGGCCGGGTCAGATCTCTCGGGCAAGCTAGTCGATCCAGAGGCCTGCGGATGTGTCTTCGTCATCCTGGAGACGAATTGAAACAAAGAGATCAATATGGCACATGAGTAGATTATCAAAGAAGGACAGTTAATTTAATATAAGGTAAATAATCATGATAATCAAAAGATCAGAAATTTTCTAGGTGTGATTGAGAAACTCCTATCATGTCCTAGGTCCTACGTCCTAATTGCAGGCTCGTAATTAGTACTCTAAGTCGAGCACTATTACGAGATCTCACTAATTGTGACACTGGACCTGCATGGGCCACCACAAAAATGTGTCACGACCTGCACCCTTATGAGGGACACGTGCACGTGGGTACGTCCAGCCTACGCCGCAGTATCGGCAGTAGAACGCTGTATATAACGTCTGTAAATACTACGACTAACAGTATAAATGTACATGTACAGTATATACTCTCCGAATGGAGGTGACATAGCAATACAGTCTCAATCACAGAATAAAACTAAGGTAGATAGCTCAGAAGGAAAGACATATGATAGATGAAAGAGTAAATAAGTCCAGAGTCCAATACAAGCCCAGATATATACAATATCACAGGGTATCAAAATATAATAGAAACTACAGTCTGATAAAGCTAGCTGGATCGCAGTCCAGTCAAACCTAGCTAACCTACACTACTCTGGAAGTACAAAATCTAGTGGCTCTACTATAAGGCCACGATCCTGGACTACTCCATCTAACTCGAGCCCATAATAGGTCGAGCAGTCCGCCTCAGAGTCATCTGTAATATATCATAACGGTATCCTGTCAGGAAAATGAGCAAGTACAAACACTAACAGCAGTTCCATGTGAATTGACAAATTCTATAAGAGACAGTATAATGAACTACAAGACAAAGATATATGAAAACTTGGGAACCGTTCGGAAGCCGAGTTACAACCCTTAAACCAAACAAGGACCGGGGTTGTAACTCTTCTTCCGAGCAGAACTTAGTCTCCAATCAAGGTAAAATGTAAAGGCAAGTAGTGCATGTGAGTAACTGTATATCATGGCATGGTGAGAAAATACTGAATGTAGAACAGAGCAGGATATACGATAAGATAAAGTAAATATAAAATGTGATTTGAATTATTAGAGCGATATGTGATCGGCTTGGGATAAGTGACAGGACAGGCTATCCACTTGGCCCGGCAAGCATGGTGGGTTAGGGGCACTTGTATTTACAAGTTTGCCCCTCCCAAGCCTAATTGCTAATTAAATCCAAAATAGGTTTAGGAAATTGCTAAAAATAAATAAAAATCATAATTAAACTTAATTACTCATGGGGGACTAGTCCAAACTCCTAAACCCTAAAGTTTAGTGTGGTGGGCCATGGTTAGCTAATATGCTAATTATGGCTCAAGTCGAAATTCACCGGGATCCCGAATTAACTCGGAATGCGATGAAATTCGAACCCGACTCCTATAATAATTAAATATAATATTCATGAAATAAAATTCCCAAAAATATTAAAAATAGAAAATTACCATTTTACCCCTAACTGGAAAAAGTGAGGGTGACACCTAGACTAGACATTCTGTTAATCCTTTTACAATGAACATGTCCTAGCCTATTATGCCACAACTCAAGAGAATAATCAGAAAAAGTGATTGCATTTATATTATCATGCTGGGTTACAACAAGCTGAATCTTTGTATATTCCTTCAGTTTGGAAGGCTTTCCCAAAGAATGTACCCTTCTTGGACATCACCAACTGGCCAGCATTGATGTCCATCCTCAAGCCTGCGTTGCAGAGCAGACTTCCAGAGATCAGGTTCTTAGTAATTACTGGAACATGCTTCACACCTTGAAGCGTCAGAGTGTTCCCCGATGTGAGTTTCAGCTCCACCGTCCCGATCCCCAGTACTTCAGCTTGTGCCTGGTTTGTCATTTTGACCTTCTCTGAAGTTGGCTCATAAGAGACGAACCAGTCCTTGTCTGAACAGACATGGCAGGTCGCACCAGTGTCTATCCACCAGTCCAAGTCAGCCCCCACAGTTGCAACCTGTGCTATCATGGCAACTAGATTAGTAATTATAGAAACCTTACTAGGCTCACCTTGTTCTTTGGGCTTGGACTTGCATTCGGATTTGTAGTGGCCCTTCTTGCCACAATTGAAGCAAGTCACATGGGACTTGGACTTCTGCTGCTTGAAAGCAGGACCCTTCACTTTCAGATTCGTGAAGTCCTTCTTTTTGCGATGAGAAGCAGCCTGCTTCCCCTGGTATTCTCTGGTTTGGACCAGATTAGCCTTCGCCAGTTGCTTGGACAGAATATCCATCTTCTGTTGAGAGCGCATCTCGTCCTCAACATGGATCTCTTGCAAGAAATCTTCCAAGCTAATTTCCATCTTCTTTCGATGCATCATTGCATAGGAGTTGCTCCAATCTGTAGGAAGTTTCGCGACGATCCCTCCAACGACAAACTTGTCGACGAGGGGCATGTTCTCGTCTTCTAGTTTCTGACGCAACTTCAGAAACTCCTTCACTTGGGGCAGCATCGCCTTCTCGTCTTCGAAGGTCCACTTGTGATATTTTTCTACCATGAAGATCTTGGACCGGTTCTCGTCATCTTCATAGAGCTTTCCCAAGGAGTCCCATATCTCTTTGGCAGATGTCTTCTTGGAGTAGGATTCTGCCAGAGAGTCTTCCATGGAATTGAGTATCAGTAGTTTGCATATACTATTTTCTCTCTTCCACTTCGCTTGCTTGGTCGTAGCAGCGGCCACAGCCGCAGCAGATCCAGTGGTTGGAACGATCGGTTCTTCTTCTGATAGCACGTGATCAACATTCACGAGTTGAAGATTTAAAGTGACCTTTCGTTTCCATATCTGGAAGTATTCGCCATCGAATTTCTCCAACTTGTTAAAGCCGGTATCGATGAGCGAAGCACGAGAGTTATCCATCTTCTCAATAAAGCTTTGAGATTGTTATTGCCGGGGCACAATTTTTCGATGAAAAACTAAAATTTCGTAACAATTGTAGAAACAATCGTTATTACGTAACACTTCACAGAAGGTACGTAATAGAAATTTCAACTAGTGCTACACTTCACAGAAGGTGCACAGAACGTAACACTTCACAGAAGGTACGTAAATAAAATTCCACTAGTGCTACACTTCACAGAAGGTGCACAAATAGAATTCTGATAATATTAACGCAAACACTTCACCGAAGGTGCGCTAATAGAATCCTGATAAGACCAACAACGAAGATGACTGGCGAATGATGGAATAACTCCTGCTGGGGTGAATGATCACCGTTGCTCAAAGCTTTATTCGCCCCACACGAGCACGAACAGCTTCCAGGAACCAGCAAGTTCACGAAGAACTTCTGGAACGCTCGTAAGTCAATATTTGATACTTGAACGGGCTTCCTGGACTTAACAGACTCCCTTAACTCTCTTCTTGGTACATCTTTCAAAGGAGGCCAAGGGGCTCTATTTATAGAGTGGAGTTGAGACTTCACCTCTTCTCCTATCCGATGTGGGACTAAAATACCAATACTCAAAAATAGAGTTTGATATTTTAAATCATCCCACAATCAGCATAGAAGTGTGCTAGTCCACGCCTACCCCCCGAACACTCCCGTGCAAGCACGAGACATCCTGGAGTCCGTGTCCGAGTCCGAGTCCGCACAACAAAAATTAACTTGCATCCTTGTTAGATTTAATCCTTTTTTCTTCTAGGAAAATACTTCCACATGGCACAAACTTGTGCCCCACTACACCTCATGTGCACACCTCAACACAAGCAATGCATTATATTGAGATACTCACCATTTGGTGTAGCCGATGTGGGACTATCTTTTCTAGTCCAAAGGCAAAAACACCAACATAGTGAACAATGTTTTCTTTTTCATAGGTAAGAGAGGGAAGGAGAGCTAGGATATTGCGTAGAAAAAGACCGATCCGGTTCATGCTAGGTCGGGTTAACAGACTAGACAGGGGCAACGGTGGAGCCGACGTTTTTCTTCCAGGGATTTTCTGCCATGGCGTTGAGAAGAAACCAAATGAGTTTTTTTAATGTTTAATAATATTATTATTCTTTAAAAAATATTTGATCTTCTTATTTTGACATGGTGGTCAGAAATGTATTTTTATGTTCTACAAATCTAATATATGTTTAGCGTACGTATTTGTGATAGACCTGTTAATTGGGTCGGGCTGGCCCAGCCCGACACAAGCTCGATCCGAAAAAATGGCTCGTGTCGTGCCGACCTGGTTCGAATAGTCGTGGACCCAAACTGATCCGACCCAATATATCGGGACGTGCCAATCTCATATCTGGGCCCATAAGAGAGGTCCATCCCGATCGGTCCAAAAATCAGACCAGGCCCGATCCGAGGCCCGACCCGGCCCGGCACGATAGTCCATAAGATGTGATATAATTGTGATAGAAAAATGTTAAGTTTACTACCAAAAATTTAAAACTTTCATATAATTCACGGGTCCGACTATTGACACCCCATCTATTTCTAAGTTGACCCCAATTTCTTTTCATAACTTAAGTTGTATTATGAAAGGACTATTTATCCTTTTCCTATTTCTAATTCTACCCAAACCCAAACAGCCATAGGACCCCACCCCTTCACTAACCCCACCCCTTCAATAACTAATTCAAAAACCCTAGAAGACATTATTTGAAGCTTGAAGAAATTACAATGGAGGGCCAAAGTAATGATAGAAGATCTCCCGTACCCAATGTAAGTCCTACCAATGTTTTTTTTCAAGTATTGATTCGGCTGTTTCGATTTTCAGAAAAAAACAAAATTCGCGGACTGTTCGACCATAACAAGTCGGACAAGTCTACACTGTTCGACGAGGGGAGGTCGAACGTTTTTTGAACTGTCCGACCTGTACTTGTCGAACAGTGTGGATTTATCCGGAATATGTCGGTCGAACAGTACTTTTTTTGAGTTAAATTTAAAAATTTTATTTTCCAACCTAATCCGATATTTGTATTTATCTTCATAGGAAAACACTTCAGATGACATTGCGGTTAACACTGAGATGAGTATTGTCACGCACCCGATGTACGAACAACAACTTGATTTCACTGAAGAATTTCAAACTGATCAATTATTTGTTAGTCGAGAGTCATTGGTGAATTGGGTACGATCGATAGGAAACCTTCATAATATAGTAGTTTTGGTTAAACGGTCGGATAAAGGAGAAGGAAGACGAGCTCGAGTAATCCTGGGTTGCGAGCGAGGGGGTAAATATGTGCGACGGAAGGTAAAAGTTGATGAAGCAAATTTGGCTAATATTGCGAAGAAGCGAAGACCTGAACGGCTTACGGGCACGAAAAAATATGATTGTTCGTTTCAGTTGAAAGGAGTACAATGCAATGATGTTGGGCAATGGTCACTTAAGGTTATGTGCGGCACACATAATCACCCAATGGGTCGAAATTTGGTTGGGCACTCCTATGTTGGTCGACTAACAGCAGCCGAAGACCAACTCGTCAAAGATTTGACGAAAAATAATACAAGGCCAAAAGATATATTGAGCACGTTGAAGGAATCCTTTGGGGAGAATGAATCGACATTGAAGACAATTTATAATGCTCGTCATAAGCATAGACTTGCCGAGCATGGAGGGCTATCCCAAATGCAATACTTGTTAGGAAAGTTGGAGTCGGAAAAGTATTATTATCTGGTGAGGAGATGTGAGCAAACAGATAGAGTGAAGGATCTTTTTTATGCCCACCCGACAAGTGTGGACTTGTTGCGTGCTTTTTCCAACGTTTTATTGATGGATTGTACCTACAAGACTAATAGGTACAAGATGCCACTATTGGAAGTAGTTGGAGTAACTTCCACGGATATTACATTTTCTGTGGCGTGTATATATTTGGAGGCGGAACGGGAGGACAATTATATGGGCGCTTAGTACGATTAAAGATCTATTTGCTCAATCAAGCTTACCCAATGTCATTGTCACTGATCGTGAGATTGCACTTATGAATGCTATCAGTGTTACGTTTCCCAGGGCTGCACATTTGCTATGTCGGTGGCATATAAGCAAGAATATATTGGCTAACTGTAAGAATTTATTTCGTACGAAGGAGAAGTGGGATTCTTTCAATAACTCTTGGAATTCGTTGATTCTTGCTGAAGATCAACTGAGATTCAATTAATTACTTAGAAGATTTCATGAAGATTTCCGGGATTACCCAAAAGCAGTTAATTATGCTGTGAAGAATTGGATAGAGCCGTATAAAGAAAAATTTGTTTCATGTTGGACTAATAATGTCATGCATTTTGGGAACACGGCGAGTAGTAGGTATGTGTTTTCAAGCAATACTTTGTATATACATATGAATGTTTTTTTACAGTATTACGTGAGTTTTTTGACTCCATGTTTTCGATACTCACAGGGCCGAGAGTGCACACGCAAAGTTGAAAAAACAACTTGGGACTAGTCAATCAACTTTCGAGATATCGTGGGAAAGGATACATAGTCTGCTGACAAATTCACACAACCAAATTAAGAGCTCATTTGAGACGAGCCTTAATGTGACACCCCATCGATACAGTTCTCCCTTGTTTAAGATTATTCGCGGGTTGGTGTCTCATAATGCTCTCAGTAGGATTTATGACGAGTTGAAGAGTTTAGATGATACCGGCGTCGATCCCCTACTTTGTGGTTGTGTGTTGAGAAGAACTTGCGGGCTACCTTGTGCACATGAGCTTGCACAGCTAAAACGGGATGGACAATACATCCAGCTTGATATGGTTGACAAATACTGGAGAAAGCTCGATTGTGAACCTGCCAAAACAGACAAAGTACATGATGAAGATATCCGAAGTCGTTGGGTTGAGACCATGGATAATATTAACCATATGTTTGATGTGGCTAATGATTCCCAAAGGCTCTTATTGCTTAAAAGACTCCGGAAGATATCAGTTCCTTCAACGTCTTTGTTGCTCGAACCGGTTGTCAACACTCGACCTCGTGGTAGGCCAAACAAGAAAAAACACACAATACAAACTCGACGAAACGTGAGCGAAACAAATTTGAAATAGTTGAAGCCGCTCACGATAGTTGTTTACCGTTGGAGCAAACTTTAATTGTCGGTGGACCCCCGTCGACAAAACCAATGTTTACTTCTATTCGAAGGAAGAAGGTACCGGATAAACGTAAGTCATTGCGCAATGACACCCTTATTGCATATCTGGAGAAGATTCTACCTCGATTTCATTCGTACGTGTCGAGTGTGGTAGACGTTCTTGGGGATGGACATTGTGGTTTCCGATGCGTAGCCCATGCAGTAGGGTTGGGGGAGGAGTCATGGGCAAAAGTACGTAATGACCTCATGCAAGAGTTGTCATCGAGGGTCGATTTATACGGCAAGTGTTACTTGAGTAAGGGCTCTCCCGCACAATTACTTGAATCTTTGAATTACTTCTCAGCTCCGGTTATGGACAGTAACTACTGGTGGAGATATCCCGATAATTATTTGTTGGCGGCATCGGCGTACAACATGGCGTTTGTCCACATTCATGAGCTGGAGAGCGCTACGTTTCTTCCTATGGTGACAGAAGTTCCGACGAACCCTCGGCTAATCTGCATGGCTTTTGTTAACAATAATCATTTCATAGTGGTAATGTTTTTCTCCTAATGTGTATTTTTTTGTGTATACAACAACTATTATCTAATATGTTTCAATCCATCTGTATGTAGGTCAATTTGTCCGAAGACGCAATATTACCACCCGTTGTCAGCAGTTGGTCTACTTTGCGTCTTCCGTGTGCATCTGGTTGGGGCAAAATTTTGGAGCATCGGTTGCAGAAGTATCGTGCAACTTTTCCCGTACAAGTCGCGGCTTCACCGATTATATTGAATTGAATTTGCTTCAAGCTCATTAATTAATTGCAGTTCCCCCACGGGCTTCGGCAGACAGTACATGGCTGCGCCAGTATTGGAAGTAGCCTCCTAGAATATGGAACGCCAGCTTGTACTTCTGGCTCGTGTTTCCCCGTCGAACCTCATTTGGAAACAACGGAGGATAAGGAACTTTCTGCCGTAGTCCAAATTGTCGAAGGACACGGTCGGGATGATATGGCTCTACATTGTCAAATGCACGTATACATCCATGAAAAAAAGTCACCTCGTCCCGAGGAAAAGTGTCCCTCATCCCGTTATAGGGTGTCCAATTCACCTACAATAAAAATTTAAGCAATTATAGAACACATATATAGCGACAGTAAAAATTTAAGCGAAATTACACTCACATTGTGGACTTGAAGATTGTCCAATACCTCCCTGATGGATGAGATCAGGTTGGTACCTCCTCCAGCATGGGGCCTATTGGCCCACCTCATAGCAAGTGGTTCCCCCATCCAATAATTAACGTTATGGGTAGGCCTCGTGAACGGAAAGTACTCGAAGATCCAGGCCTACAAAAAAAAAAAATATATGAAGCATATTGGTCGGATGTATAACATTAAATTAAAACATATAAGTAGGAGATATAGTTACCTCCAGTAAAGTCAGGTATCCACAAATTTGCCGCACCCCACTCCGAGATGCTACTCCAAGCTGTCGATACAAGAAAGCTAAAGCAGCTGCTCCCCAAGCGTAGTCATCGACGTTGTTGACATTCTCCAGAAGGGCTAGAATTTTTGTGTCAACCCGTGTCCCACTTTTGTCAGCAAAAATGGTGCATCCAAGCACATACCATAAGTACGCACGGGCAGCACGTCTTCTTTTCGACGAATCCGTGCTACTCACATCCGACTCAAATCTAGCCCGGAGCCACTCCATCCGGACCGAGCTACCTCTTTGACTCAATAGCTCATCCTGTGCCTCAATTTCTGACACCCCCAACAATCTACGAATCATCTTCTTAGGATCCTCCGGTCCCCTTGCTGACACTGGTTCCACCACCGGTAAGCCACTTACCGGTAGTCCGGTAAGACAAAAACATCATCTAATGTAATTGTCATCTCTCCGAACGGCATGTGAAATGTGTTGGTCTCCGGTTGCCAACGCTCAACAAACGCACAAATTAGATTCTTATTTGGCGTCTTGTACGAAAATGACCTTATGTTGGCTATACGAGAATTTTGAAGGACAGGATTTATGTTACCTTCCAACTTCCATGCGTACAGCTTGGTTGTGTGGCACCAACACCTTAACACGTCCCTCTCAATGCCATTCCAAATCTCGTACGCCACATGTGTCTTGAAACTTGGAATAAGTTGTGGATCTTCGGGTCCACCGGGACAAGGCCCTGTCAAAATGTCAGGATCCTCATCCTCTTCTTCATCAGTTTGGCGCTCTTCATCAGTGTGGCGCTCTTCATCAGTGTGGCATTCTTCATCAGTGTGGCGTTCTTGCTCCTGCTTTTGGTCGGCCGTTTGAGTCGAAGCAACAAGTGCTTGTTGTTGAAGACGTGCAAGTTCCTCCTCTTCAGCCCGACGTCTCCTAGCTGAAGCATGAGTCGTTTCCCTCCTACTAGTTTGCTTTCCTACAAGTTCCACCAAAATAACATGGCTTAAAGAAATATTTTTTAAATTGTATTGTTCGGTCCCTATATGTCGAACTAACCCACACTGTTCGACCATAACAGGTCGAACAAATCTGTACTGTTCGACTGAAACAGGTCGAACAGTAAGCAAGGTGTTCGACTATCGTGAGTCGAACACATTGCTGTATGTCCGACCGACCAGAGTCGAACAGATCCGTAAATTTTGGAAAAAAATTCGATCTGTTCTTTCGTTCTAACCCTAAATGGTCGACAAAACAATGGGGTTCTAACCCTAAATGCTCGACAAAACAATGGGAGAGAATGTAGTTTGGATTGAAATGTTTGATACTCACCTCGATCCATGGTGAAGAGACTTCTCGGAGTGGGGTGAACAATGGGGGACTTCTCCGACTCAAATCTGGTGTTGGAGAGATGGGGAAGAGAGTAGTGTGGAGGAAGAGAGTAGTTAGGGTTAGGGTTAGGGTTTGATGGGGAAGAGAGTAGAGTGGAGGTGTATGTAGGGAGAGAGGAGAGTGGGGTGAATGTAGAATTTTGTGTATAGAGAGGAATGGGGTGTACTTAGAAATTGGGATGTGGGGGTTGTACACTATGGTTTAAGTCATAAGGGTATTTTTGTCAACATTTGGGGTGTACTTAGTATTTTTATAAGTTATTTTATTTTAGGTGGGGTGTACTTAGAAATTGGGGTCAACTTAGAAATAGATGGGGTGTCAATAGTCGGACCCATAATTCACACACATCTCCTGCTAACATAGTCCCATCCGGTCTCTCCTTTTCTCCAATCAAAAGATATAGTAGGTGGAAAACTTGGATAGCATTTCCCATTGTGATAGCAGGAAGATCTACAGGAGTTGGGATGAGGTTGTATGGAGTTGCCAAATAAATAAGCCAAGGTAGTGTGTGGGGGTGGGGGTCCACCAAAATGTAAAATGTGAGGTGCCCACTACCCAAAGTTTGGGTCTTTGGGGAGACGAATGATAGATAAATGCAGATTTTCTGAAAGTTCTTCACAGCCTCCAGTTCTACTGTAAGCATGCTCTCTCTCTCTCCCTATGCTCTTATCTACAGAATTAGGGTTTCTATATTCACTATGAACCCACATGAATTCTACTAGAATTCTCACATACAAACCCTTCAATTTCCGCACAGTTTGAATAAATTCTGAGATTTTTTTTTTCTCTTTTTGGGGCATGGACACTCTCCTGAACCCACAACAGGCTAGAACTGCTCCACCCACTCCACCAATTGTCGGAAAGTCACTTCCTTTCCCCCTCCCCCAAGCCCCCAAACCCTAATTCCTGGGGTTTCGGCAAGAAACCCCATCGAAAATGGAGTAAAGTTGCTTCTTTTAGGGTTAGCAGCAGTGCCCTCCTTGACCTAGTCCCCGGAACCAAGACAGAACTACTCGAGTTCGACCTTCCTATGTACGACCCCTCGAAAGCCCTCACCTTGGACCTGGCCGTGGTCGGCGGCGGCCCCGCGGGGCTCGCCGTCGCCCAGCGGGTCTCCGAGGCCGGGCTCTCGGTCGTCTCCATCGACCCGAGCCCGAACCTCGTCTGGCCCAACAACTACGGCGTCTGGGTCGACGAGTTCGAGGCCATGGACCTGCTGGACTGCCTCGACGCCACCTGGCCTGGCGCGGTGGTCTACGTCGACGAGCGCAACACGAAGCTCCTCGGCCGGCCGTACGCCCGGGTCAACCGCAGGAGCCTCAAGTCCAAGATGATGCGGAAGTGCGTCGAGAACGGCGTCCGGTTCCACCGGGCGAAGGTCGTGAAGGTGATCCACGAGGAGGAGAAGTCGTTCCTGATTTGCGACGACGGAATCACCATCGAGGCTGCCGTGGTTCTTGACGCCACCGGGTTCTCGAGGTGCTTGGTCCAGTACGATAAGCCGTACAATCCTGGATACCAGGTGGCTTACGGCATCCTAGCCGAGGTCGAAGAACATCCGTTCGATCTGGACAAGATGCTCTTCATGGACTGGAGGGATTCACATCTGAAGGGGAATGGAGAACTGCAGGAGAGGAACAGACGAATCCCTACATTTCTTTACGCCATGCCCTTCTCTTCGACAAGAATATTCTTGGAGGAGACTTCTTTGGTTGCTCGTCCGGGACTGGCTATGGGGGATATACAAGAGAGGATGGAGGCTAGGTTGAAGCATTTGGGTATAAAGTGAAGAGCATTGAAGAAGACGAGAGGTGCGTGATTCCGATGGGTGGTCCGCTCCCGGTGCTTCCACAGAGAGTTGTTGGAATCGGTGGGACTGCGGGAATGGTGCATCCTTCCACTGGTTACATGGTGGCGAGGACTCTCGCAGCTGCACCAGTTGTTGCCGATGCAATCGTTCGGTTTCTTGGTTCCGATCGTGGGCTTTCAGGTGATGCACTTTCAGCTGAGGTTTGGAAGGACCTCTGGCCTATCGAGAGGAGAAGGCAAAGGGAGTTCTTCTGCTTCGGTATGGATATTCTTCTTAAGCTCGATTTGGAAGGAACAAGAAGATTTTTCGATGCATTTTTTGATTTAGAACCTCGATATTGGCATGGTTTTTTGTCGTCGAGATTGTTTCTTCCCGAGCTTGTGTTTTTCGGGCTCTCACTGTTCTCGCATGCTTCAAACCCTCTAGGTTAGAAATCATGGCCAAGGGTACTCTTCCTTTGGTAATATGGTTAATAACTTGATACGAGAAAGGGATTAGTTCGTTTGAGATCACCATCACCATCTTCTTGTAGCTGCAGGGTCGGATCCATAGTATGTATCTGTTTGTCTTGAATATGTGAATAATGATATGTAATAGAAACAGAGCTGCAAATATCTTCTTTTGAATAATGAGAATGGAATTGAAATTTTATAGTTCTTTCCTAAATATGTTGTCGATGACTATTTATATGTTCATGCTTTATCGAAATTTATAACCATGGGAACCTTATTGTGATGTGGGAAAATCATCGTACATGATTTGCACTACCACTAAGATTAATCTATTTGTTTGCCATGCAATTCCTTTTTTGTTACCAAAGGTTTGTTTTCTTTGTATGTTGGTACATTTCAGATCACAGAGTGGGAAGTAGACCCCAATATTTGAAATTATCTCTTAATGGTATATTAAGTTATACGAAAAACAATTTGTAAATAGCACATCATTGTTACTTATTGGCAAGGTTGAGTGATCAATGAACAGAACCTTTGGATGTTACAACAGAAACCTTCTTTCAGTTTTCTATATATAGTATCATGGTCAAACATGCGGTATCGGTATCAATGTCCAACCCGTCTCTTTGACTATCAGTATCGGCACTCTTTTTAGATTAATATTTTAAGTTTTGCTTCCTAGGTCTGTCTAGAGACTCAAGGCCAGGATTCCCAGTACTTTTCTTTTTCAAGGCCTAAGTGTCTTAACATGTCTATCACCTATTTACACTATAGTTTTCTTTTTCTTTTCCTTTTTCGAAAATGTTTATTTATTGATCTATTAAGCAATTAACTTACAACTTAACTGACAGAAGTCAGGCTTCTACCCAGTCTATGTTATACATTTCTGGCCTGGGTTAAAATATCCAGGTCTTGCTCTATGGACAGAACTATGCCTTTGTAATTACTCTGCACTCCGTCAAAAATTCTTCTAGTTTGTTCCGTCCATATATGCCAAACCGAGCTTAACAATCTCAATTGAGCCGTTCTAAACCATTTAGGACCTCGTTGCCTTACCGCCTCCATCTCCTTAATGTTCTCCTGAGTATTCCTTTTTTCCAGTTGGATCCACCATATGCTCCAACTGAACTCACATTTGAAAAATACATGAACAATCAACTCATTATTACACGTACATAGATGGCATATGTATCAAGTTGCATACCAAATCCAGCCATCCGATCCAGCGCCAAGAGTCGACCGTTAATCACTTTGTACAAGCACAATTGGTGCTTCAGAGCAGCTCCCTTCTCCCAAATAAAGTTAAACCATTCAGACTTTGGACGCGCAGGTCGATACTTCTCATATACATCTCTAGTTTTCTAATTTCTTGCACTCTTTATATATATTTGGAAATTATTAATATTAGCTTTGGAATTTTACCACTGATGCGGTTCTGTACCCTTTTTAATCATTTGCTGGTTTCTAATTGATTAAATGCTCTGATCAGCAAGATGTATCTAAATGTGACCTTGGAAATGTTCACGTAAGGGCTCATATTTCAGATTGCCACATAAATGAAGAGAGAAACTGGGAGGTTACCTAGAATGATATCTTAGGGAAAATTTTATTTACATAGTGGAGAGTACTTGATACATTATTCTTATTACTTTAAAAGAATTGTTTGGATTCCACGCGAGTAGAAACCATAATAATCAATAATCATTTCATAATTGATAACTGTTATCAATTGTTGTTTATAGCCTTTTTCCCCCCCTCCAGATCCACAGATCCATTTGAATATCTGATTGGAAGACGCTAGTGTTTGCATCAGCAATTCATGTTCTGTAAGTTCCATTGATTGTGGAATCGATATCTACTATGGAAAACTTTTCCAGATAAATGAAGTGGATTCAAAACAAAATGACGATTAGGGAGTAGTTGCAGGGAATGTCCTCTTACTTCGTGTAGCCATATAATCATTTTCTCGAAAAGGTTGGTTGGTGAAACAGAGGATATCGCGTCTGATTTGGTTATTACTAGACTTTGTTGGGGCCTTTCTGTAGTTAGTTTAGAATCCTTCCTAGTTTTTCTAGTTATGTTGTTAGGTTCATGGTTGTAGGGAGTATGCATGAAAGCTTGTTCTTCTAAGATGTTTTGTTACTACAGTATCTTTTAATTCTGTTACGATATTCGTATCATGGTGGGGAAATTGGAATTGCTTGGGACACATTTGTGACACATGGGGCTATGAACTGGGAAACTAGTATATACAATGCTTGGCACAGACACCAGTGGAATGTCTGATCCTCAAGGCTGTGTTTGGTTGCACAAGAAGTGAGAAGAAAGTAAAAGGAAACTGGATCCTGTAGAATTTAGAAATGGATCCCTTTCATCTCTCTCTCTCTCTCTATACTTGCCACCCAACCAAGCTCACACTAAGGGGGCGTTTGGTATGCGGAATACTATATAGCCGGGAATTCTATATTATTCCCGGGAATCAAATTTCAAGGAATTAAATTTCCGGGAAAATTACATTCCCATGTTTGGTGACAACATAAATATTCCTTGAAAAAAATAAAAAATAATAATAACGAAAAAAATGAACAAATATAAAAAACCGGTAAAAAGGACAAAAAATCGGTAAAAACGAAAAAAAAATTTAAAAACGACAAAAAATCGGTAAAAACGACAAATAACAAGAAGGACAAAAACGATGAAAACGACGAAAAATCGGTTAAAACGACAAAAATGACCAAAAGCGACAAAAATGTATAAACGACAAAAAATAACAAAAAAGGGTAAAAACGACAAAAATACAAAACACGACAAAAACGACATAAAATCAGTAAAAAAAACAAAAAACAAAAAACCAAAACGACAAAAACAAAAAAAAAAATCGGTTAAAACGACAAAAAATGACAAAAATCGGTTAAAACAAATAATCGATAAAACGACAAAAAACAAAAAAAATTGATTAAAACGACAAAAAATCGGTTAAAACAAATAATCGATAAAAACGACAAAAAAGAACACAAAATCGGTTAAAACGACAAAAATAACCAAAAACGACAAAAACTGTAAAAGCGACAAAAATGATAAAAAACGAAATAAAAATTAAAAATGACCAAAAGCGAAAAAAAGGACTAAAAATCGGTAAAAACAAAAAAAAAACTACAAAACGATAAAAAAATCGCTTAAAACGACAAAAATTGACAAAAAAGCGACAAAAGGACAAAGTTGGATAAAAACGACAAAAATAATCAAAAGTGACAAAAAGACAAAAAATTGCTTAAACGACAAAAAATTGGTAAAAACGAAAAAATGACAAAAAAGCGATAAAAACGACAAAAAATAATCAAAAAGTGACAAAAAGACAAAAATGGGTAAAAACGACAAAAAAAATCGCTTAAATGACAAAAATTAGTAAAAACGACAAAAAAGCGATAAACGACAAAAATTAATCAAAAAGGTGACAAAAAAACAAAAGGACAAAAAATGCTTAAAACGACAAAAATTGGTAAAAACGACAAAAAATTACAAAAAACCGATAAAACGGCAAAAAATAATCAAATGTGACAAAAAGAGACAAAAATGGGTAAAAACGACAAAAATGACAAAAACGATAAAAACGACAAAAAAAATCAAAAAGCGACAAAAAAAGACATGGATAAAAACGACAAAAATTGGTTAAAAACAAAAATGACAAAAACGATAAAAAACGACAAAAAATAATCAAAAATGACAAAAAAAAGACAAAAAATGGGTAAAAACGACAAAAAATTGCTTAAAAACAAATAATTGGTAAAAACGACAAAAAATGACAAAAAAACGATAAAAAACAACAAAAAAATAAAAAATGTTCAAACTAATCAAAATTGATCAAAAAAGAAGAAAAAATTTAGACAATTTTTTTTTGTCCGGGCAAAAAAAAATACCCACCTATTCTCAAGGGATAGAATTCCCATGTTTTGTGGGTAACTATTTACCCGGGTATTTATAATTTCCGGGAATAAATTTTTTATAAGCCAAACAAACGTGGTAATAGATTCCCATCTTAAATTTTTCCGGAATAAAAAAAAATACCGCGTACCAAACGCCCCCCTAAAGGCCTCGTTCGCGGAATGGAATGGAAGGTAAGAAATCAATTCCTTGGCATTTCATTTCCTTTGAAAAATTACAATTCTCATTGATTTTTCTTTCCGATGTTTGGAAATGCCAAGGAATTTGGAAAGGAAAGTGAATACTTCAATGTGGAAAGTGATCCTTGCTTGGATGGATGGAATCACTTTCTTTCCTAATTTTTCTTCCATTGGGAATCACTTTCCTTTGCTCCCAAATTCCTTTGACATCCAAACATAGGAAAGTAATCTTTTCTTTCTTTCTCAACACGATGATTCCGCAAACCAAACGAGGCCTAAGGGAAAGAAAGTGGACTAGTGGACAAGGCTGGCTCTGGGGATTGGATTGTCCTAACCAGGCCATAGGTTGCATCTTGATATTATAATATAGGTTTAGTTGGATTGGTGGGCTCGGATGATCCTAAGAAAAACAATGACCTGGGAGGTTGTCCCAGGACATTTGTTGTCCAAGGCCGGCCCTATAGAGGGGGTTGTCCAAACCCGAAATCTTGTGAGGCTTACCCCCCTGATAGTGCAAAATTCTGATGAGTGCGGAGATCTTACCTCAGCAGGTATTTTGGGTAATGGTATATTAAAATCGTTTAAATACGATTCACATATGTTTTAATTAGATTTTCTGTAGATATCTATGTTTTGTTAGATAATACCACATAGTTAGATGTTACCAAGTTTTGGAGTTCATAATGTTTGTTAAGGTTTAAAAATTTGTTAGGATTTTTTCCATAGTTCTTAATTATGCAATGATATATACATAGCCGTTTTTAAGTCTCTTTATAAGGAATTAATTGTTTGCAAATCATTAAAGCTTCTGCATTTTAAAATTTGTGTTTTTAAGTCTCTTTATAATAGGAGTATTAATTGTTTGCAAATCATTAAGCTTCTGCATTTTAAATTTGTAAGTTTTATATTGTCCACATAGGTAGGTCTTAAGTTTTTACTGCATCACTGTGTTTTGTTCATTTTCTCATAAACGTTCATGTACTCTCTTGTAATGATGGACCAATGTATGGCATCAGGACACAAAGCTTCTTTTTGGGATATTTAGTAATAGGTATCAGATAATATGATAAATTGTCTAACGTTAGTGTTTGGGTCTCCAAATCACTGTTCAATATGTCCAACGTTAGTATTTGGGTCTCCAAATCAGACCCAAACATTGTTCACTAGCCTACGTGAACAATAATTTAGAGACCCAAATACATTCATTGGACAATTTGGAGAACCAAATCCTAATATTAACTATTATGCGAGCTCCTATTACTAAATAACCCTCTCTCTTTTGTGATGTCCGTATTACACATGGAACTTTGTGCACGTTGCGTTGTATGCTATTTGGTCAATTGTCTCCAATTTTTTACACATCCACATCTTTTTGCGGTTCGATTTCGAGGTCGTCCTCCTAGCAAAGGAGGTTATACCTCTCCTTGTTGATCAGAAGAGCCAGTTGAGTTCGGTAATGCAACGCAAAGTTACATCTAGACTTTCCAACAGTTCACAGTGGTTCTTTGGAGCAAGGATTATCTTGGACAGGCCAAGCCAAAGCTCAAATGACACACCATAAATTGAGGATTAGGCGTTTTCACAAATAAATTCCTTTCTGTTGGGGTGTTTATTTCGTCAAACATTTTCACTTGCAAATTGGAGCCTCGGATTCAAAATTTTGGACACTTGTTTTGTGTTTGGTTTTCCCCCCTTATTTCTCTCTTTTTCAAATGTCATAATGTGGTTTTGAAACGGCTCAAAAATAGCCTACTAAGTCTATGTATATCCTCTACTATTAATAAAAATTAAATTTCTAACTATATCTCTAACGTAGTTAAAATCTAAAATCGTTCAAACTATATTAGTAATGTGCATGTGCATTGCACGTAAACAAAAATGTAAACAAAATCAATATAAATTTATTATAAATATTGTTGAGGGGGATCGAGATTTCGTATTTTTTCATCTCCATGATCACAGCCGTTTGATCTTGTTTAAGTTATCTAATCTTAACCGTTGATTTGAATCTTAACCGTTGATTTGAATGTTCAAATCAACGTTAAGATTAGATGGCTTAAATAAAATGCAACGACTGTGATCATGAAAATTTTTGGAGATACATAAGTGGATATTACGATCCCTTCTATATATACTAGTAAAAGTACGTGCGTTGCACGTAAAATATTATTTTTCTAATCTTATCAATATATAATTTAATTAAGATTTGTTATATATATATGCAAATGACCTCTAGCCTAGTGGTTAAGAGAGATGCATGCGGCCTAAGTGGTCGGGAGTTCGAGCCTCAGTGGAGGCGAGTTCGCCACAAGTACCCATTGCTTCAAAAAAATAAATAATAAATAAATAATAAATAATAAATAATAAATATATATATATATATATATATATATATCTATAATATATATATAATATATATATATATATATATACTAGTAAATGTACGTGCTTTGCGCGTATAAACGTATAATAAATATTATCCAATTATAATCAAATATCTCATCTAACTCAAGTGGTTAAGGTGAGATGTATTTTTCTTTTTGGTTGAGTTCGATTTTCCATGTTGATAAATTTAAACTTTTTTTTAAACATTTTTTACATAATTTATTTTTTAAAATAAAATGGACCGTGATATAATGACGGCTTAGATGGCTCAAAAGCAAGTCGTTTTGAAGCCTCGTTATATAGTGGAAATAAAAGAGAGTGTTCGGTTATGCGGAAGAAAAATAGAAAAGATGATATTTGGTTATGCGGAATGAAAGGAGAGAAAGTTTAAAATTATAATCTTCCGTAATCTTTTTAAAATAAAATAGTTGACGATATACATATGGCTTAAACGGCTCAATCTTAAGCCGTTTTGAAACCCCTTTATATATATATATATATATAATTTTTTTTTTTTTTGGAATAAGTATATATAATATATATATATATATATATATAATGTCATACTCGTGTTTGTGCAACATAGGTATCAAATACTTTAATGCTAGTTAATCTTAAGCATAAGATAATTAAAAAGAAGTAACAAATAATACACAATACTAATGTTATTATGTTATAATTAGCTATTAAATTTTTGGTTAATTGTTAATACTTAATATTTTTTAAAATAATAATAATTATTAATAAATTATTGTCAATTTAGTTATTTAATTAATTAATTTTTGTTGTGTATAATGAACTTTTTTTTACTTTCCCACCTCCAAATTAACATTCAAATATGGAAGTGTCCATTTGTCCACTTCCAATGTACAAAATATAATATATCCAAATATTAAAAATAATTTTAGCAAACAAGAACTAAGATAAAACTCAAACGCATACACATTTTATTTCCAACTGAAAAAGAAAAAATCACTCTCACTTCGTACTAGTTATACCGATCCAAACATATAACTGGAGCTTAACTCGTTTGAGAACAAAGATATCATTCATTCAAAAACTAATGTTAAGAAGACGAACTAATAAAAAAAGCCTAAACATGAGGAGATTTTGTGTAATTACTCTTACAAATTTATGCATAACAAATTACTAAAATTACCCACAAATTTTTTTAAAAGAAAAAAAAAACTTGAATGAGGATTTTGGATCTTGTATCCGTTAATGGGTTTTGGATCTTCACATGGACCCTACAAAACAAAAGAGTAGATCCGCAAGTGTGCATCCTTCTTCTCCGTTACACTCTGCTCTCTTCCTTCCCTCTCAGCTCCCTCCGCTGAAGAAAATAAAGCAAATTTAGAGGTAATTAATCACCAAATTTCCCTAAATTTTCTTCAATCCGCAAATTCAATTTTACTATTTACGGAGGCTTCAAGGATCTGGCAATTAGGGCTTCACAAACTTCCACTCAGCTGTAAAAAAATGCATTTTTTTTTGGGGATTTTATGACCTAAAGACTCGATCTTGTAAAAAAAAATCAAGGAATTCATGTCTGTGTTGTATCAATCAGTAAATTAGTTGGTCCAACTGAGAAAGCTGCGACCTTGGGCTGATCCGTGCGTGGTATGTGCAGATGGAGGAATTCTCTCTGAGGTCTGTGCTTGTCGTCCTGTGCATTGTTTCCGGCCTGCGGTCCGCTCTGGGGATTAGGTTCGTGATAGATAGGGAGGAGTGCTTCTCCTATTCGGTTCCGTACGAGGGAGACAAGGTCCACTTCTCGTTCGTCGTGATCAAAGCCGACTCGCCGTGGCACAAGAGCGGCGATGAAGGCGTCGATCTGGTGGTAAGCGTTTGCGGCTCTCGGAAAAGGCAATGTTTATAGCGGGGGCGGGTTTGGTATTGCTGAAGCTTACCGAAAGTTGATATCCATAGAATTGCTTGGTTACTATGTCAAAAGCAACAAGGTGTTTGGTAGAAAGCGTCTATTTGTTCCTAAAATGATTGAAATGACCAAACTTGACAATGTATAAATAAATAAACCTATTTCGTTTGAGAGCATCAATAGTAAGGCCCATCCCAATTTCTAGATTCTAGATTCAGAATGTAGGGGCTCATTTTGTAGAATAGTAAGGCTCAATTGGAGTTCCATGATGGTCCCAACCCACCCATAGGAGCTATAGCTTGGGCCTCCTAATTCCTACATTCAGAATGCAGGAACTTGTTTTGTAGAATAGTAAGGCTCAATTTGGAGCCCCAATTTCTAGATTCTAGATTTCACATTATTTTTTTACCACATTATTTTTGACCACACAACCTTTAGGACCAAAGGTCATTTTCTACTATTCTCATACAGACCCAACCTATTCTAGATTTACTTTTTTGTTATAAATTTGGGTCTCAAGATGCATTTTTGAGCTCCATGTACTAATGATACTCTGAGAAGATTAAAGTATAGTTTGCAAAAGAAGATTAGTAGGATGCAACAACTTTTGAAAGCAAACTTCCTCCTTCCTAAAAAGAACATTTTTGAAAAGTCGAATGCTTATTTTCTTATCAAACACGCATTTATGCTACTTTTTAAACAATGAAAAATAAAAAAGAAATAAGCCTGAGTTGTTTTCATTACGAGCTCAGTACATCGCAATTATGTGTCTGCATGGAATTTTCAGTTAATCGGCCAACAAATTAATCAGTTGGATTAACCAGCTGATTAGAAGGATTGCTTATTGCTGATTAGGCCGATTGTAGAGCACAAATACATTTGCTATCCATGAGACTTGCATTTATTAATATATGTGGATGAGTTGTATTGTTTGTTGTCATTTATTCTCTTATTTGATACTACTTCATTGCAGTATAGTGTGAATTGACCTTGCTTTTGCTTTTGATATGGATGGGCCTAGCTTTTGTTCGTTTTGTATATTGAGGTTCATAGGATCATTCTCAATCCCAGTGGCAACATATTTGTTCTATTGAAAATTTGGAACTAGTGAAGTGAATGGTTGACCATGAAATGTAAATACCTTAATTGGATTTTCTTGGTCAGTACCTTTGAATCATCTTAAGAAAGTGTGATTGGATTTTATAGCTTATACCCAAATCTTATTGGTGGAAATAAATATTGGGGAAGTTGCCACTATTACCATATTTAGGCACCTGTTTTTTCTTCTTCTCATGATTCAGCGAAAATGGTTCTTGAAAGTCATGCTAAAACAGAACTAGAAGGGAAATCATGTCAAACCAGAATTAGAGGGGCAAGATTATGAAGATATTCATGTATGTAAAGTTTGGCGGCATCAGGTAGGTGTGTCACGAGTCTTGACACTACAAGATGACAAAGTGATTTTCGAGCTACTTATGTAGATTCAGCGTGGGCATAGTTATCATCCATACCTTGATGAGATGTCGTTGGCAAATGCTATGTTAATGACTAGCAGATGCATTCACATCAAATTTTAAGTACTCGAGTAAATCTGCACTTGCATATTGTTTGCGTGGGTGCTAATTTGAGATGTGCAAGGGGACACATTTTTATTGTATGACCAGCCATTCTTTATTGTTTATAAAGAAACTTGTCCAGAAGCCCAAAAAGTAAGCATAGCTGAACGAAGATGGGGTGCAGGAGTGGCTATTCAATTGAGATGGTTGGAGAGACTAGTAGATGCATACGATTGGAAATGGAGGAGTTTAGATAGAACAAAAGTAACGATGTACATATATTAAAGCTATAAGAAAGGTAGGGTAGTTGCTAATATTACAGAATAGATGGCCTTGACAGAGCTGAATGACAAAAAAGACTCATGGTGCCTACCCCCAAAAATCTTGATGAAGGCTTGTTTTGTATAACAACGGTGGTGTTTTGATGATGGGGCTGTTATTAATTATTTTTTATTAATGAAGTAACTGATGTAAGGCTTTCATCAATAGGCTGTGAATTAATTAGTGACTTACTATGTCATACTTATATTTCAACCATCAGTTGATTTTATGTACTTCCACTTAATTGAGAGTACAATATATAAGAGTTGGACAAATATAATATAGTAGCAAGTGAGATGGTTAACCAATGTATTGGATCCAATTTCAAGGGGAACTGTAACTGTGGCATATAGTTCATCAATTTTTAATAGGTCAGAGTATATAATATTACTTATATGGGTCTGTGGATCCAATGAGAGATTTTCTTAATCAAATTGGTTGATATTACATACAAAATTTTCTCCAAAACAAATATAATGTTCAAGGCACTTGTTATAATCTGGACCATTTGTCATTTGTTTGACCATGACGTCTGTATCGATAATACAAGCTGTTGATACTTATTAGGTATGTGCTCACACTTTCTTGATTACCTAATTCCTTCTCATTTTATCTCTTCTTTGGTGCCATTTTAGCCAATTTTAATGCAAGTTCTCCCAATGACTGTAACAAGGGTTCTATACCTAACTTGTGACCTTAGTGTGGCAACTTCTCAAGGGTTCTATACCTAATTTGTGACCTTAGTGTGGCAACTTCTCAAGTTTTTTAGGTGTAAACAGTAGGAGCTCTACTATGGTGACCATTCTGTATCGTGTAGAAGAATAGATTACATTGGAAAAATTGGATTCGTTCATAATTCATTAGGATTCTACGTCAACTCGTCAAGCAATATAGGAGAACAAAAGCGGCCAACTATGCAATTTAATGTCCAATAGCTAGCAAAGGACAAATAGTTAGTAGCTAATAAAGGAAAAACATAAAACATCTGATAAATCACTCTCTACAGTAGTAGCTAATAAAGGAAAACCATAAAACACTATCTACATAACCCCAGGTTCTGCCTAGGATCTCTCCTCCTTTTTTTTTTACCTCTCTCGATAAAACCTTCGTAACCCCTTCTTTTTCCTCATCACCAACAAACCTTAATCTAATCTCTCAGTCTCATCGAAGAACCTCGGACACTCCAAAAATATTGGCCATGTCGTGTCAAACACAACTCAGATACTCTAAAACACTAGGACACACCAAAATAGGTGTCATGTTGCCATGTCCTTCCCATGACGTTTGTGTCATATACGTGTCCATGCAACATAGCAACCTCGCAACTGCCACCACAATCAAATATTTGTCCTATCCCAATTACTCCTGTTTACCCTCAAACTTCGGCACATTGTACTAGAGTTTTTCAGTACTAGTACACTATCAGACTCTTAGTTGGCAGAAGTTGACACCTACGTAGGAGTGAGCCTACACATGTTTAAATATATACGTTCAAAAATACTAAAATGAAAATTTAGATGTTTGAAGGATTTTATCAGTTCAATTCAACTCTATCCGCACCCGACCTGACCCACATTCCCATCCACTGCGCAAACATGACCTATATTCCTGAACCCCGCTGAACGCACCCACTCCTGACCTAAACCTGACAGTATTGACTCACCATTCGGCTTAATCGTGCCTGGCCTTTACCGTTATTTCCAGACTAGTGTCTTATGCTATCTTAGATCCGATCTCGAACCCGAAGCCACCCATTATATGGTACCAAACCCTAAACCAAACCCGAACCCAGGCCCTAACTTGTTATGATGCGTCATTGCGTCTCCAAATCATCCTAGTCATGTTTTTTTACCATCTTCTCGTTGATTCAAGTCATCTTCTTTGTCGTTGACATTCATCTCCACTAGTTAGTCGATATGATAGCCTTCTGCTTTAGTTGTCCCATGTGTTCAATCGCATTTGTATGTTTCACCAGTTCTTCTTGGATTGCCTTTACATCTTCACCACGGCGACCACCGCTGACAATAGGGCGCAATAGTCTCCTCATGGCTTAACATCTGTGTTGGTTCCACCTCAGTTTATATGTATTCCGATTTGACAAGATCTGATGGCATCATTGACTTCTCGCGTCCTTTGCTCGCTGATTGCACCATCAACTATTATCATCTATGGCTTTTCGTTCCTTTTCTACAGACCACCCCATCTCCTTTTAAGCTAGTGTCCCTAATGGTGTCATTGCCATGCTAGTTCTACCGACTCTTTAAATGAGTTCTATACATTTTTGTTAGGTTAAGTTTGACGAGTCTACTCGTTTCACTATGTCTAAATGCTATCATCTTAAGTGTTTCCAAATATATAAGTTTGTACGATGGTTGCCAGTCAGTTTTCTTGCAACTGTGCTATCATCTTAAGTCTTCCCAAATATTGAGTCTCCCATTACCATAAGTTTTACAATTGTGCTCCTACTTAAGCTCTCATTCGGATGTTTGGTTGCACAAGTTTGTTCTGACTCCTCCATCTAAATGAAAAAAGTTATCCACTTGGTCTACTATGTCTTCTTGGGATAAACATCATGTACAAAGGCTACCGATGCTATGATATGGTCGCCAAACGTCGCCGTATCTCATGTCATGTCTCCTTTGAAAATCTTCTCTTCTTTGTCCTACATTGTCCTCCCTATTACCTTCTTTCATGGCTACTAATCTACTTCTCGAGACTACTATCTTCTCTTTAGAGGTGCATATTCTGCCTGCCGACCTCCAATTATCCAGGTTTTATCAGTATCTTAATCTTCTACTGTTTTTTGATTCTATCTTCCTTGTCACCATTGACACCATTGATCTCGTTGATGAGATCACTAGTGTCCTCAACCCATGCCTCTTCCCGAAGAAGATCCTCCCTTTTGCTTTCCATGTATGCAATCGTCATCTGCTAGACCATTTAAAACATTTAGTTGTATGCATATTCACTCTTCAAACCTTCATTTAAGTTACTTCCACTCAACGGAAACCACAATCCTATCTAGAAGTTGCTTCATGCTTGAGCGTCAACATGCTATGGTTGATGAGCTCCAAGCTCTTCAGCAGACCCATATTTGAGATTATACTACTTTGCATCTAGGCAAATTTTCGATAGCTTGCAAATAGGTAACTTGTGGCTTCTCTCACCACCGTGGCATAGACTACGACGAGATTTTCGACCTTTTAGCCAAGATAATGGAAATTTGCACTTTTCTGGCACTTGTTTCAGTACGTCATTGTCCGCTTTTATCAAATGGATGTGAAAAATCTTTCATTTATGGAGATTTGACTGTGGATGTCTACTTGGCTCCTCCCAGCCTTTCTCATTCATCAGGACAAGTTTGCCATTTGCTGAAGGTTATATGTCTTCAGGCTAGCCCCTCAGGTATGGCTCTCTAGATTCACAATAACTATTTGTGTTGTCTGTTTTACGTCGAGTCAAAATTTTCCAACAATTTTTGTACCTCTCTGGTACCTTGTTATTGTATGTTAATGCTATGGTCATCATTGGTATGGATTCCTACTCATATTATGCAAGCTAAATAACACTTGCATTGCTAATTTAGTTATTTGAAATAAAGGATCTTGGACATTTTTGTTACTTCCTTGGCCTTGAGGTTGACCATTCCCCCATACGTAACTTCTCGCCCACTAGAAGTTGTTTACTAAGATTCTTGACAGAGCCAACTATATTAATACTCGGACTTCACCTATTCCTCTAGAGATGAACGTCAAGCTGCATCCTGACGATGATGTGCTACTATATGATCCCTCTTGGTACCAGCTGGTTGGCAGTTTGGTCTATCTTAAGTCAGCCGACATCTCCAATGTCGTTCGCATTGTCAACTAGTTGTTTCGGCTTACTTATTATGCTAAGCTTTTGCATTCTTCACCTATATTTAAGGCATATTGATATTGTTCTTGGTCATTGTCTACGAGCTAGTTTGTTTTGGCTCCATGTTACTTATTATCATACTCTTTTGCACACTTCGCCTATATTGAAGGCATATTGATATTGTCTCTTGGTCATTATTGATGCTGAGTATGATGTTGTCACTGCAAAGGTTATCTGGTTATCACCTCCTTGTTGACATAGATGTCCCCCTTCTACCACTTGTCCTCTACAATGACAACAAGGTGTTGTCACAACAATCATGTGTTCCACGAGCGCGTCAAACATGACATTGGCATTGTCTGCTACTCCGTTATACAACATTATCTCGCAGGGACATCTCTCTTCCTTTCATCACTTCCCAGCTATAACTTACTGACTTCTTTACCAAGAGTCCCACCATCTAACGACACCCGTTTCTCCTAGAAAACTCGCGTTGATCAAACAATCATGAGTTTGGGGGTTGAGTGTGTGTGTAGTCTTGGTGATATTGTTCTTGTTATGCCATGGTGATGTCACATGTTTGTTATTCTATTGTTCTCGTCCAATTGTCTTCATTGTCACGTATCTCTCTTGGCCTTTGAGCCTGGCGGAATCTATAATTTCTGAAATTCTACATAAGCGAAGAGGGAAAAAGAGGGGGCAAAATTATTTGGGAGATAAGAAGCTCGTCATCGTTGCTACTTCGGTTCCCGCAATTACCAAGCACTTTATTAAGATAGCATAGTGTTTGCTTGGGCAGCTTCTAGGTGCCGAGAATGGGTGCAGAGGCACTATGCGAACCAACAGTCCATGATAGTCAAGCCCTGAAAATGGGGCAAAAACAGTCCATGATGGTCAAGCGCTGAAAAGGGGGCATTTAAGTAACTCTACCTTGGTAGCTTCCTTTTGAGACGTAATATATTCATTAATGCGTATATGAAGCAAGGTCCATATAAACAGACGGGATACATTATGAATATGAGGTGTTTGGTCGGGTTATATGGTGATGGAAACTTTGGCTAATCATTGGGGGATTTTCCATATGAAATTTGTGTGCATTCCAACTAGTACTGATGCTACTGACAGTTTAGTACTTGAAACCTCTTTGCGAAGGGAGATGGTAAATTATGGTACTTGGTTTCAGCTTTTTCATAGTAAGTGACGTGCACTCCTGGACACATAGTTCTCGTCCTCTTACACTACTAAAATAAGGCAGATTAGCGACGTCCAGATACGTCGCTAATTATGGAAAAAACGTCGCTAATCGTAATTAGCGACGACTTTAGCGATGGAAAATGAAGGTCGCAAAAAAGCTAGTTGCAGATGACAAATTCGTCGCTCTACGTCGCTGTTTGCGACGTCAGTGCCGTGTCCTGGGTCGTCGTAACGTTAGCGACGGAGAGCGACGACAAATTTACGTCGCAAAATTAGCGACGTAGTGCGACCACTTAGCGACGTTTTTTCTATTTATGTGATGACATGGCATGTCTGCCACGTCAGCATAGTAGCGACGTGCAGCGACGTAACGCCGCTAACGTCGCTATACGTCGCAGATCCGTCGCTATCCGTCGCAAAATACTGAAAAAAAATTTAAAAAAAATATAATCTGTATTTTTGTTATGCTGTGTGTCTGTGTTTACAGTGTGTGAAGTGCAGTGTTCGAACCATCGACAGTTTCGCTTACTGTTCTATGTTTTATCTTGGATAGAAAGAGCAACAGTTCAGGGTGCACTTCTCAGAGCTTCCTCTTCACGTCCTTCTCGGGATCCTGTACGACGTCCCGAGAGAGTGAAGGATGTGAAAATGAAGCTCTCAGAAGTACACCCTGAACAGTTGCTCTTTCTGTCCAAGATAAAACATACAACAGTAATCGAAACTATCGATGGTTCCGAACACTGCATTTCACATACACTGTAAACACAGACACACATCATCACAAAAATACACATTATATTTTTTTAAAATTTGGGCAGCACCTCCTTTGTATATCAGATCATAGCTTATAACCCAGCGTAGGTATATTTGTCATCCCCGTCGCAGATATCATATAATAATTAACAGTCTCCCATCATAACAGTCTACAACTAATAGATGAATAACAGTCTCCCATCATAACAGTCTACAACTAAATATCATACATGTACTCAATGAAAATACCAACAAATTAAATATCACAAACATACATGTCCAACAAACATATATGTCCAACAGAGTCAGATAATAATGAAAATCAGTGTACAGAACGGTCAATAGGCCCATAGGGCCAATACATACAAAGATGATAAAAAAAATCTACTGGATCACTGAGGACCCCTGCCGCGCATCTGGGATAGCATGTACTCATACTGCTCCTGTGTGAGCTGCACCGTAGGGGCAGTAGGAGGCAGTGCAATGTCTGGAGTCAGCGCCGTCGATGGACCGGGAGGACGTATCTGCTCCAGCTCTCGCAGTCGCTCACCATGCGCAGCAAGGGTACTCACCATCCTCTGAGTACTCTCCTCAATCGAAGCCGATACCTGAGTGAGTGAGGCAGACATGGTCCTCTGCGATCCCTCCAGCTCGACCTGTCTACGCTCTGTGCGCTGCGTAGACTCGGTGAGCGTGTGCAAGCTGGCAGCTGTAGCCTGCTGCAGACTCATCATCTCCTGTATACTGCGCTCGACCGCATCAAATCGTCCGGTGATCATCGGAGGGTCGGATCGTCGCTCTGCGGTAAGGTGATCAGAAATCTGCTGCTGCAACTCGCGACGCAGCTCGTCGATCTGACGACGAATATCCTGTGCTCGTGATGACGCCTGCGAAGCTGGAGACTGCGCACTGACAGAGGGGGTCCGGGATGACTCTGAAGCCAAATAGGCGCCGTAGGATCCCGTACCGTAGTACGTACCCTTCTGAAGACCGCCAACGGCGGTCATCCAGAGGTCGTCCGCGATGGAGCTGTAGGCGACTGGGAGGAAGTACCAGCCCCTCCCTCTGCTGGCGCACTAGCAGCAGCCGCCTCCTCTTGTAGCCGAACAAACTCGGCCTAGAACAATGTTTGCTAACGTATAAGTGTTTGCTAAAGTCTATATTGATATCTATTTTCCTGTTTTCTAAATTATAGTAAATTAATATAAAGAATAGAACGTAGATATGCCTGCGTCGTCCTCTCGTCAATGAACTCCCCAGCCCTCCGATGGGTGACCAGGAAGACGGTCACTATGTTGGGGTCCTCACCCTTTTTTACCTGTTAAAATATATTATCTATTATTAGTATTAAACATTCTATCCAACTATATATAAAATGATGTCCGTCATAGCAAACGTACCAGACGACGAAAATGCTCCGTCATCGGAATGGAGCCATCATACCACTTACTGGCGCTCGACCGCGCCACCTTGGCCTTGTCAGACCGCTCCTGGTACCTGGCCTCGGCAAATCTAGCCTTCATCGCAGTCCACTGCTCTGGCGTGATCCAACCATGGATCGGCTTTCCGGAGCGATCACGAGACTTCTGGTCGTGGATCGCATCACGGATGAGCTTGCATGCGACGGCGGCAGAAAATTGGGCCTCGATCTTCGCTGTGGTGTGGTGGATAGAAATAGGTCCTCTACAAGAAGTAAAATAGAAAAGTTATATAATATACACAAATGATTATTAAAATTTAAAAATAAATAAATTTTTTACCTTGAAGTAGACCAACCAAAAGGCCTTCCTATCTGCGGGAGCATATGAGAAGTTAATCCAAGGCCCACCATAGTTCTGCCTCAGAAATAACCCCAGCTGTCTCTGTACTGCAGGAGGCCGATATCTATACAATAATAAATTTCATGAATATATATGTACATATAATCATTTGAGAAATATATATTAACTAATTAACTTACTTCGTAGGTCCGTCCGTCCAAATCTCCATACGCGTCTCGTCCGGGGGAGTGCATGGAGGGGCTCTCACCTTCTGGCTGGGCAGGATCAGTCTGATCGCCGTCCTCCATATGCTCGGCGTCGGCTCCCTATGGAGCCGTCGGCAGGAGGAATGCTGGACGCGGGATCAGAAATGCTGGACGATGAGGGAGGAGTCGCCAACCTGCTGGAACTGCCTGTCCTGGTAATGGACCGGGAACAGAACGGTACACTGGCGTACTCGGAGATGAGGATGAGGGTACGGAATCTGCATCCCCAGCCCGAGGCAGACGGGACTGCCTAACATAATATCCTCCGCGTCGTCCGGGTCTAGTCATACCTGATAATAACATATGACAATAAAACAAATATACATATTTATATGATAAACATCACAGATTTTTTAAAAATCATAGTCACAGATAAAAGTGTCACTAAAGTGTCACAGATTTATATGATAAAAGTGTCACTAAAGTGTCAAATATAATGATAAAACAAACGTATAGATTTAATCCTCTTCTGAAAATTCATCTAGTTCGTTTAGCTCATCTTCTTCTTCTTCTTCCTCCTCTACATCTTCACTTTCATCTGCATCTTCCTCTTCAGATAATTCTACTTCTTCTACACAATTAGATGTGTAATGAGGAACTTCCGTCGTGTCCACTTCTATATTTGTTACAAGAGGTAGTTCATCCTCCCGATGGCTTTTCTGGGGCATTGAATACCTTCAGTATTGTATCATTACATTCATGATCTCCGTCGTCGTTTCTGGAAGCTCTCGTTCTATTAGTTGCAACATGAGGCTTGAAATACATCGAACAAAAGTTTGTGATCTCCTCGAGAACATAGGCTTTACAAATAGAACCCTCGACCCGTGCCTTTTTTTACCTTTCTTTTTAGGTGATTCAAATGTCGCTCGAACGGGTACATCCATCGATATTCGACGGGTCCACCAACACGTGCCTCATAGGATAGATGAATCGGCAAATGCTCCATAGAGTCGAAGAATCCAGGAGGAAACACCCTCTCTAGCTTGCACAGTGTTACCGCAATGTCCTTCTCTTGCTTTTCTAGACGATCAACGAGCAATTTCTTAGAACAAAGATCCCTGAAGAATATGCTAAGCTCCGTCAATGGATCCCAAACTGCCTGCGGTAAGAATTTTCGAAATACAATTGGAATTAACCTCTCCATGAATACGTGACAATCGTGCTCTTCATACCCGTCAATTTGTTTTCCTTCGGATCGACACATCTTCTTAGATTTGACACATATCCGTCTGGAAATTTTAGGTCCTGGATCCACCGACAAAGTCTCACTTTATCCTCCTTGTCCAGTGAAAAATTGACTTCGACAGGAACTGTTTTTCATTCTCCTCTATCAAATGCAACGCAGGGCGTTTGCATATTTCTTCTAAGTCCAACCTGGCCTTGGGATTGTCTTTCGTTTTCCTTTACGTCCATCACAGTATTAATTATGTTATCAAACACATTCTTCTCAATATGCATGACATCAAGATTATGTCTGATCAGATTGGTACTCCAATATGACAGATCCCAGAATATGCTCATCTTTGTCCAGTTATGATCTCTACCAAATCCATCGCACTTGTACCCAGTTGTAGGATCTTCGATAGCACTTGGAAAATCTCTAACCTCCTCCCATATCGTGGCTCCGTACCACCTTGGCGGTGGATCACCCTTCTCTACAACGTCGGCACGGAATGCATTCATGTTCCTTCTGAACGGATGATCTTTTGGCAGAAATTGCCGATGACAATCAAAGAAGCACGGTTTTCCTCCGTGTTTCAAGCGAAAAGCCTTAGTACGGTCCATGCAATACGGACATGAGAGACGGCCATGAGTGCTCCATCCATATAACATTCCATAGGCCCGAAAGTCGTTGATGGTCCACATAAGGGTTGCCTTCATCTGAAAATTCTGCTTCCTGGAAACATCGTACGTGTTAGCGCCTACTTCCCATAACCGATTCAACTCATCTATCAAAGGTTGTAAGTACACATCAATGTTCCTCTTGGGATTGTTCGGACCAGGAATTATAACGGTTAGAAACATGTACTGAGTCATGCACATCCAAGGCGGTAGGTTATACGGAGTGACAATCACAGGCCAGCACGAATACTGGGATCCCGAAAGACCAAAAGGAGTAAAACCGTCAAAAGATAGCCCCAACCTGACATTACGCGGATCTGAAGCAAAATCAGGATACACTCGATCAAAGTGCTTCCACGCTTCTCCATCGGATGGGTGATCCAACACTCCTTCAATCTGTTCTCGCATGTGCCAACTCATATTTTCGGCCGTCTCTTTCACCAAAATAATCTTTGCAAACGCGACATTAAAGGCAAGTAGTGCATTGAATCGGTCGGTCTTCTTGCACCGGTAGACCTTCCTGTACTAGTTATCTTATAGCGATCAGTACCACAAAATCTGCACACATCTGCGTCCTTGTCGTCTTTATAGTACAACATGCACCCATTGCGACAAGAATCGATTTTCTCGTATCCCATCCAGAGCGATCTCACCCTCCTCTTAGACCGATAGAAGTCTTTAGGTAACTTAGCACCCGCCGGCAAGATCTCTATAATCAACTCCAACACTCGCCATGACAAAGTCAAAGATCCCATGAATATAATGTCACCTACAACCGATATCTCATTCAGACACACTAGATTCGTTTCGATATCGCCAGACCATATATATAATGTCACTACAACCGATATAAGACCCCATGACAAAGTCAAAGACATTATTGACAAGACTTGAATATAATATCAACTAATTACAACCACAACTAGTACTAAATAAGTCTCCTAGTATGATATAGAGGTAAATAAATAGTATACTAGATTGACTGACACTCGACTGAACACCCTCTGGACACATACTCAAGCCTATACTACACACTCACAAAAGAAAAGGAGGAAGGAAAAAAGAGACGACACACAAAGAAAAATTCAGCGAGTGAGAACCTCACTATGCGCGATATTATTCCGCAATTGCTACCCAAAGTTCTGCGAGGCACGTTGTACCTCGACCTTGGTAACAATTCTGTTTTTATTTGAAAATCCTGAAACTCTTCGAATTTGACCAGTCGTTCTGAAATTCGAAGTGAGCTATTTGAAACTTTTCTGTTTTAATTAAAATCCCAAGTTGAGTATTGTCCCATTGATCCAGGCAATTCCGGCACGAACCATTGCACCGAGAGGCGCATATGATCATTTTCGACGTGTGAAAATATAAGGTACTCGAATTCATGGACTGTGCGCGACGAATTTAGCTTGTATCCGTCAAATTATACCATATTGATATTTTCAAAATTTTATAATATTTTTTCGTGTGTTGTTCGAATCGCGACGAGACTTGCGTCATTGATGCACAACGACGAGTTTATCCTACAACATAAATTTTGTCCAATTCTAGGACCGCCAAAGTATCATTTTTGCGGACCCGCAATTTATCGTTCTGACGTATCTGTATCACATCTCGATGAAAATTTTGACTACATCACTTGATACATTATGTCATATAATTAACATATTTGAAAGTAATTTCAGAATCCTTAGCTACGGCGATAGATGTGTTATAAACATGTAACATAATGCTCAACCCTTTGGGGGCCTTTGATTCAAAGTTTGGAGGATTGAAAATAGATTTTAGATTTCTTACCTATGTTTGGTATATGTATATATAGAATTGGGGAAAATATGAGAGGTTTCATATTTCCAATATTGTGGAAAAGTAAAACCCAAGGTCCCTTTAAGAATAGTTTTGTTTTCATAGAAAATATTTGAGTATTTTGTTTGGTCGATAATACCCTTTTTTACTTCAAAAACTATAAGGCCATGTTTGGTTCACGGAGTCATGCATTAGAAAAGGAAAGTAATTCATTTTCTATTTGAATACCAAAGAAAATGTTTGGAAAAGGAACTGATTCCCAAAGAAAAATTAGGGAAAAGTGG
Organism: Iris pallida; assembly: GCA_029216955.1. Lineage (NCBI taxonomy): Eukaryota > Viridiplantae > Streptophyta > Magnoliopsida > Asparagales > Iridaceae > Iris > Iris pallida. The sequence goes on from JANAVB010012596.1 coordinate 1,127,435, forward strand.
TTCCTCCAACCACTTTTGTGTGTGTCTCTATGTGTGTGTGTCTCTGTGTGTGTGTGTGTGTGGGAGAGAAGGGGAGTTAGGTTAGGGTTTACCGGAGGAGGAGTAGCTCGGATTGGGGAGGAGGAGCTCGAGGAGGAGGAGGTCGCTGGGGGGGGGGGGGGGGGGGGGGGAGTCGCGGGGGGGGGGGGGGGGGGGGGAGGGGGGGAGTCACCGAGAGCTCGAGGGAATACTGAAATTTTCGAGTTTTCAAGTGAGGGGAAAAAAGGAAACAGTATTGTGCCCTAAGTAAAAAAGTTAGCGACGTCAACAGTCGACGTCGCTAAACGTCGCAACCATTTTAATATATGGCGACATATTTTAATAATATGTCGCTGAACGTCGCTATTCGCGACGTAATTAATCGACTGTCGCTGAACGTCGCTATTCAGCGACGTTTTGCGATGTCAATAGAAGGGAGTCGCTATATTACATATTTGGCGACGGTATTTTGTTCCGTCGCTAAAAAACGTCGCTAATATAGCATATTTTAGTAGTGTTAGATTTAATTATTTCATTTTTCTGGAGGCCTAAGATTCTTCCTTCCAAGTTGCAAGGAAATGAGAAAGAGAATTTTACTTGTAAGTTGTATCTATTCTGAGTTGTCAATAGAAACGGTCAGCATGATACCATTGTTTGATTGACCACTATCTATTAATGAAAAAAGTTGATGAATGTTGAAAATAATTCATAAATGTTAAACCTAAATATTTTGGATGTGCATATGGTTTGTGTTGGCCAATTTTGTTCTTATTACTATCATCATTTTACTGATATGTATTTGTTTACCAGGTGAAGAGCCCATCTGGTGATCAGATTTATGATGCTCGTGATAAGATTTCTGATAAGTTTGAATTTGTAGTTCAGAAGCACGGGATCCATCGCTTCTGCTTCACCAACAAATCCCCCTATCACGAAACTGTTGACTTTGATGTCCACATTGGTCATTTTCCTACTTTGAAGAGCATGCCAAAGATGGTAAGTCCTGTGCTATACATGAGATCAAATGCAGAAGATCCTTATAGTAAATCTAAATGAATTGCAGAGCATGTTAACCCTCTGATGGAACAAATCCAAAAACTGGAAGAAGCTCTTTACAACATTCAGTTTGAGCAGCACTGGCTGGAAGCCCAGACCAACCGACAAGCACTAGGTATAGTCCTCGATCTTCGTTGCTAATATTTCACAGCTAACATATGGAGTTGGTCTATCCGGGAAGATAATCATCTAATGTGTCAGTCATTAAATGTGGTAGTTGACTAAAAGGCGCCCACTTATATATCGATCTACTTATTGCATAAACTTCATGGGATAAAACAAAATTTCGGATAGATCATGGACTAATGAGATTATAGGGTAACTGTATAAATCAAAAGGTTTTGATTGTTGCATGTATGGGATACATGTGATGTAAGCAAAGGAGAAAAAAAATCGATATCTTCGTAATTAAGTATCATAACTAGATCACAATCGGTAAATCAAATAAACATGAGATGTTATTCATGGATATAATGTTTGGTTTATTGTTTTCCCTGCTTAGTATCAAACAAAAATCCTAATTAGTTCAAATATATATGGGGAAGTTTATGGTTTGTGGCAAGTGTCTAATTCAAAGTTTTGCAGATGATATTTTTTTTTCAAGTTCTTAGAAACTATCGATGCATTTCCAATGAATGATGTTTTGCTATTCAACATTTCCACAGTGAACGAGCGTATGAGCCGGAGAGCAATCCACAAGGCACTCTTCGAATCAGCGGCACTTATCGGGGTCAGTGTTCTTCAAGTTTATCTCTTGCGCCGTCTTTTTGAGCGAAAACTTGGCACTTCTAGGGTGTAGGTGTTTCTGTAGACAGCACACGCTTAACCTTCGAACCTATGGGCATTTATGAACGCATGGCTCCTAAGCTTAGAGTAGTAATAACAATTTGAAGCTGTACCATTTTTGTGGTGTTTGTCAGCGATATTTATTCAATGTGTACATTTTCTGGAAAATACTAATCACAAAGTTCTGCTGGATCTTCTGATGCTATTCTACTGTTTTAATATGTCCATGTCCCCTATTGTTTGTATACTGCCCGTGTAGCCTTGAATTTCTACATCCTGATTAACCCAACTGATCTATCTACTTTAGGCCTCTCTTTTTTGAGTGTCATTTTCTCCGGCTTGGCAAATGCGAAGGGGGGATTCGAACCCGCGCATTCCCCGCCGGGGCCCCCGTTGTTACCACTAGGCCACAACCACGGACACTTTAGGCCTCATTTGGTTCGCGAAAAAGAAAGGAAATTTTCTTTGCACCCATGGGTATCTAAAATTTCAATTCCAATAATTTTTTTTTTCCCGATGTTTGAAATGGCGAGGAATATAGTTAGAATAATCTGAGCAGGAATAGTTTAGTCATTTTGCAGGAAATTGGGAGGAAAAATGAATCTTGGGTTAAGTTGGAGGAATCATTTTTCTCCATTTTTTCCCCCCTCCTTTGGGAACTATTTTCGATGACTTTCTTTTCCCAAGACTCCTATTCTGCGAACCAAATGTGGCCATTAGGCATGGTTGAGTCAGCCAAGTCTAGTTTTAGGTCCTGCTCTAGAATTTTTTTATGTAGCCTACTTCTTTACATTACTGCTAGTGCCTTTAACTCTTCTTTACATTCTGTTATAATAATTCAACTCTTGGCAATCAATTCTTAACTTGGATATTCGGTAACATAAATTAGGCTTTGTTTTGGTTATCAGAAGAGAAATCAATTCCCTTATCTTTTCCATAGAAATGGAAAATCAGAATTCATGTCGGGTTTCATTTTTGTGTTTAGGAAAAGCATTCAAGAAAAATCATTTGATTTTCCTTTTAGTGTTTGGTTGGTGATTGCAATTTAAAATAAAATAGCATCATGAAAATCCAAAAATGATGGATAAAATAGACAATAATACATTTGAGTAGGGCCATTGTAGTTCTAAGTTTTCGTAATAGATACCGGAAAAGAAAAAGAGAAAATCAATCCAATGAGTTGATCTTTTCCAATATTTTTCTCTCAGTCAGTAAAATAGTTCTCAAGTACGTGGCTCCTAAACAAAGAAAAGAAAAACTTTTCTTTCCCAAACATGATTTTAGTATATTGACTATTCTGTTATATATTCAATTCTTCTTACACTACTGCTGGTGCTTTACCTCTTGTAACACCAAATGAAAAATCAAATTGGGCTCACTTCCAGTTTAGAGTATACTGAGTATTCTGTTATATAATTCAATTCTTAACTTGGATCCCCCTTGTTAAACCATGAGATGAAATGATAAATAATGATTTGGTAACTCATTTACACGTTAGTGTACATTGACTATTATGTATATATTCAATTCTAGGCTTGGATTTCAATCATGTTGAGATGATTTTGAGAAGGGTCGTTTCTGAGCATGTGTAAGTTGTGCGATCATACATGACTCAAAAAATTAGAAGGCTCCAAAAAATTTAACCTCCGTATATGTTACTAATATGAAGTCTGTATTTATAGATTTAAGCCTTCATATTTTCTAGAAACTACAGTAACATGGTCCTTAGAATGTCAAAAAAATGTTTTTAGTGTGGTTAAAAAAAGAAGACATTTTTTTAGTATTTGTACAGAACCTTTAGAATGTCAGAAACGACCATGAGTTTGATCCTATGCTTCTCGAAACTGATCTCATAGGAGCAAGCAAGGTATCTCCAGCTTCATCATTGTATCTTGATTCTTGATAATCTTGGAGTACAAGGACAATCTAGATTGTTTAATTAGAAGAGTTGTACAATATTTTTGAGTTAGCCATTCAATTTGCATTTTAATGTTAAACTATTGTTATAAGAGAGGTTTTGACTTGCAAGAGACTAAAAGTTTTCAAAAGGGTTTGACATTAAAATTCAATGATCCTTGAATTACAAAAATATACACAACCAATCTGGCTTATACATGTTTGAAGAATTTGGTAAGACAATATCGTGAAAATAGTGTAATTCAACATTTTGGAAAACCGAAATGCATACTCCTTTTGTTGATCTTGCACATCCTTTTGTATGCACGGCTTATTGAACACCTTGTATTATGCAGGATTAATACATAATGGGGTTAACATTCAGTTATGAATCTACCAACAATCATTAGTGTTGCAGTTAGTTGTAACTATTGAATGATCGTGTCAATCAATAACAGAGGTATACTTATCTTTTTGTAATATTGTAAAGATACTATTGTATACAGTTGTTAAACCATTAGGTAAAATAGAAGCATATGGAGAACTTTAACTACTTAAGAATTCATCTCTCCATCTGATCTCTTATCTCTTAGTCTAGTAAATTAGGCTACAACATGTTGTAAGTACGAACTTCAGAACGGCCATGCAAAAACGTTTATTAAGCGTTCGAGTCGATCGCAAGGAATTTGGTATGCGTACCAAATTTCTCGTTTCTGAGTGGGACTATGCAATATTGCATGCAACAGTATTGGTCTGCCCGAGGTCTGTTGTCACCCAATCATATTCGGTGTAACAGTTGATTACTGAATATGAAATGAAGATTCATATTTATGCATTTTGTGTGCTGATGTGACAATTGCGTGTGCAATGTACCAAAATGGGCTCTCAAGAAAAATGAAATTTATGTCGGTTATGATTACTCGCTCTTTAGAGCCCTTGACAAATTATCTCTTTACCGTACGATTTGCGGATTGTCACTTTGATGAAACATTTTTCCACCATTAGGGAGAGATAAGAATGTCAACGTTCCTGAAGAACAAATTGATGTGGTATGTGTGCACTCTGTCTCATCTCGATCCCTGTAACCGCTCAGTATGACAATGGAGTATGGAAGATCATAGATCTTCATATGGCAATGCAATCAGACACATTCTTTGATCTAGCAAAAGCGACAAGATCACATTACCTACTGCAAATGTGTCTGCAAAGATAGACATCCCACACGGATGCTAAACCTTCCCTTAAGGAAAATATTGTCCCTAAAGGACGGTACGGTGATGTCCCTGAAGGACGATGTGCCGCACCCGAAGCACGACACGATACACCACCATCTAGCCAATCATTTACCCTTGGCTTGAAGCGCGACTGACTCCTCGGTCTAAGGGATTCCCACCTCCTGAAGAGAAGGAGCTTGACACCTTGAATCTTGTCGACATTTCAAACTATCCAACTCATGAGATTATTCCAAATTATGGAAACAACCTAGAAGAGACGGGTGTGTAAAATCGCATATCCGAGAATCAAGAAATATTATCCAGTATGGTAGCCTAGATGAGTTGTGGAACAAGAAGAGATAATCATCGATGATATTTTTGTATATCAATGGCCACAGAAATTATAAAGTACGATGACATTGAACCTTGTTTTGTTGTAGAATATCAATATAGAACAGATTGGCCAAATAGGGAGAGAAAAAAACAATCCAGGTCAAGCTAGATTCCTTAGCGAAGAGAAAACTGTTCAAGCCTATAGTTCCAACACCATCCAATGTAAACATGTTGGATACAAATGAGACTTTGTAAGGAACCGCAATGAGATGAATGAAATAGTTGCAATATAAATTACTCCTTGTGGCAAAAGACTTCTCTCTACACCATGTGATTGATTATGAGGAGACATATTCTCCCGTAATGCACCGTTATTATATTCTGCTACCTTGTTAATTTGATAGTTTCTGAACAACTGAACTTGCAACTGATGGATGTGATTACAACGTTATACACACACACACACAAACATATATTATATAATATATATATATATATATATATATATATATAAAATAGAGAGAGAGGTCTAAGAAAACGATGGCGAACAGGAGAACTCCGGCTCTGCTAGGGTTTCCACGTGCGCGGCCTCCCCGCCCCCCCGACCCCCCGATCCGCTTGCGGGGAGGGGGCCGCGCCGGCTGGGTGGCGGAGGAGGTCGGCCAGCCTTTGGGCGGCAAAGGTGGCGGCGGAGGCGGGTCCCCCCCAGGGGGGGGGGGTCGGGCAGCAGCAGCGGGAAAGGGGGAGTTGGAGGCGGGACCCCCCCAGGCGGGGGGGGGGGTCGGGAGGAAACGGCGGCGCTCCCCCCGGCGGGGGGGGGGGGGGGGCAGGGGCGCGGCGGACCCCCCCAGGCGGGGGGGGGTCGGGTGGAATCGGGGGCAGCAGCCCCCGGCTGGGCGGCTTGGTGGGGTTCCCACACGAGGGGGGGAGAAGGGTGGAGACGGCGGCGGCTCCTCCGGCGAAGCCCACATCTTCGAGTTCGGTTCCGGAGGAGATAAATCTGGCGATGCTGGCTGGCAGACCGTGACGAGACGTCGGACTGGTGGACGGAGAGGGGCCCAATCCCAAGTTTCGGGGAGGGCGGGGACAGGAAACCAAGGGACTCGACCCCTGAACGGCGCTCTGGATTCCCGACGTCGTGGGGGAGTTGGTGCGAACTGTTCCGGGATGGAGGCCCAAGGCGACGGCGGCGGAGAAGGGGAAGGGTGTTGCAGTCGATACTGGTAGGCAGGGACCGGTCGTTGCAACCCCCCCAACCAGGACCCCCTCTGTGGAACAGAGGCCTCGGTCATGGAAGGAGGTCTGCACCCCAGTGGAGTCGAAAAGCCCGATGTCTATGGAATATGTTACTCCTATGGCGGTTGGTGGAAGACTCAGGGCTTACTTCCCCGCAGAAGAAATAGCAAAGGTCGCTGATTTCTGGAAGAACACATTAGTGCTATATGTGTTAGGGAATAAGCCGTTCTTTGGCCAAATCAGGGGTTATGCAGAGAGTTTGGAGGCCCAAGGGCAGCATGGAATTCTTCTCCCGGGAGAATGGATTTTACTATGTCAAGTTCGGGCTGGCGGAGGATGTGACCAGGATTGTGCAGGGAGGGCCATGGTCGTTTGATGGGAGGCTTATTATCCTGAAAGAATGGACACCGGAGCTGAGGTGTGAAAAGGAAGTGTTGAATGCTATCCCCGTCTGGATCCGGTTCCCAGAATTCCTGTTCAATATTGGAGCATCCCTCTTCTCATGAGACTCGCCAGCCTCGTAGGGAAGCCGATCAAGGCTGATGAGGCCACCACCTTCCGATCCAGAATAATGTACGCCAGAGTCTTTGTGGAGATCAAGGCAGGCTCGGAGCTTCCGAGCATGCTTGAGTTTCAGGTTCCATCTGGAGAGGTGCTGACGCAGGCTGTGGAGTATGATTGGGTCCCACCCATGTGTTCACATTGCGAGTGCTTTGGGCACATTACTAGTGCGTGCAACTATAAGGGGAAGGAGTACGCCAGGCCACAGACGGGCCAGACAGAGACGGCACGGCCGGAGTCGGTTCAGACGGAGGCACACGAGAGGGAGGCGGCTCCCAGTTTCTTACCTGAGGAGTCGGCACCAGAGAGACACATGGAGGAAGACACAGTCATGGAGACTGATAGGGGACGGGACAGGATCGCCACTAAGACAGGAGAGCATGCAGGGCGCGCTGGTTCCATTCAGGCCTCGGAGGACTATGACGACCAGGGGTATGAGTGCGGCGGATAGTAGTCAGAGGGGGGTGGAGTCCTCCACGGCACTTATGGTTTACAGCAGCAGGAAGAGACACCCCCGGCCACACTGGAGGATATTCCTCAGATGAGGGAGACGGATGACCAGACCGACCCCAATCCGGACTGGACACTTACTCTTAGCAGGATTCAGGCGCATCTTGCCCCTTCCTCCATGGTAGATGCAGTCCTTGAGCAGACGGATGAGACACTTCCCTCGAGTGTCGATCCAGTGGAGTTACAGGGGGACCCAACATCTTTTATTTAGATGTCGGTCCTAGCATGGAACATTAGGGGGGTGTTCCATTGGCCGATGGAGGGAGATCAGAGGGGTGCTGAGGAGAGAGGCATGTGATATTGCTATTCTGCTGGAGACGAAGATTCGAGGGGCCGCTATGCTCTCACGTCGGACTCCGGCAGCCTGGGATCACATCCATAACTTAGATCTTTGCGATATGGCAAGGATCTGGGTTAGGTGGAACACAGGTAGCTGGGTGGGGGTTCAGATTCATAAGTCTGAGCAACTCATCGGAGTTTCTTTGAGAATAAAGGGGGGTTCAGATTCATCCTGGGTGCTGTTTATGGGCACAACGACCGGAGACTCCGGGAGGCTCTTTGGGAGGATATTGTTCGTCTGGGTCGCATGGCGGACAACATGCATCTCCCTCTTCTCATCATGGGGGACTTCAATGCTATGTTGCTACGCCATGAGAAGGTTGGGGGCCGGCCTGTACCGGACTCGATCTTATACGACTTCCAGAGGTGTCTTCTTATGTCAGGTATGCGGGGCTGGAGCGGGCTGGACATATTTGGACCTGGCACAACAAGGCTACTCAGAATCGTATTGCATGTCAGCTGGGCCTTGGGCAATAGCGAGTGGTTCAGGTGCTTCCGAACTCGGTGGCGGAAGGTCTGGCAGCGGGTACTAGCGACCACTCTCCTATCCGGGTGGGCCTCTGTGAGAGACCCACTTTGCGGGCGAGGCCGTTTCGGTATAACAACGCTGGTACCTTTCTCCAGGGTATGAGGAGGTTGTTATGAGAGAGATGCCGCACTTCCGGGAGGGCACGGCCCAATTCCGCATGGTCCACAAGCTCAAGCAGATCAAGCGGGCTATCCGGGGGTGGGTGAAGACGAGACCGCGGACTTCCCTGGCAGAGAAGGAAGAAGAGCTTCGGGACACTCAGATGGCGCTCCAGTCTGACATTATGAATGGGGAACTGGCGGCTAAGGAGAAGACCCTTATTGAGGAGGTTAGCATCATGAGACTGCAGGAGGAGATCGTGCACAGAGGGCTAAATGCACCTGGCTCAAAGATGGTGACCGCTGCACCAAATTCTTTTATGATGTGATCCGCACCCGTCAGCACCGGAACAGCATCCCCCGACTCCTGAATGCTGAGGGGCGTCTTGTGGGAGACCCGGTGGAGATTCAGGAGGAGGCCGTCAGATTCTACACTGATTTATCAGCAGACGGACTACTCCAGCACGTTCCCGGCCCTGGTTACGAAGAGACTGGTGTCCCGACATGGGAACAGTATACTTTTGGCACCGGTGAGGATGGAGGAGGTGGAAGATATTGTGATGAAGGCTAATCCCAACAAAGCTCCTGGGCCTGATGGCTTCTCTTCTGGGTTCTTTAAGCGACACTGGGGTGCTTAAGGCACCTGTTCTGGCAGCGTGCAGGAGTTCTTTGTGGAGGGCCGGCTTCTGAAGGAGATGAACCATACATTCCTGACTCTGGTTCCCAAGAAGGAAGGAGCGACCTCTCTTGCTGACTTTCGACCCATTGCGTGCTGCAATTTCCTTTACAAGATTATCACTCATCTTATGTGCAGGCGTATGGAGGGGATTATGCAGGGTTTAGTGTCCCAGAACCAAGCCGTTCATCAAGGGTCGGTCGATAGCGGAGCACAGTCTTCTAGCTCACGAGATGGTGCGGGAGTTTAGCAAACCGGGGGGATGAAGGCTTGTGTGAAGCTTGACCTTCGGAAAGCATATGACACGGTCAATCGGGACTTCCTGTGCCACTTGATGCTAGCTATGGGGTTTGACGAGAGGTGGGTTGCGAGGGTGAGGGAGTGCATCTGCTCCCCTACCTTCTCTGTCCTCATCCAGGGCACGCCACATGGCTACTTCAGTAGCAACAGGGGGCTGAGGCAGGGCGACCCCCTCTCCCCGTATCTCTTTACCTTGGTGATGGAGTACTTCACGTGTATGATGGATATAGCAGTGCATAGCGGGAGGATTGTTCCCCTTTTCCGGTTGGTGAGTCCTGTATCTCATTTGATTTATGCTGATGATTTATTGGTGCTACTACAGCCTTCCATGAGGGGAATGAGAGCGCTCTCTGACATTATGGAGGAGTTCGGGCGGCTTTCTGGGCTTCAGTTAAACCGGGAGAAGAGCAGAGTCTACTTCAGCTCCCGGTGTACACTTCAGGAGGAGAGAGCCTTCGCTTTAGGTGTGGACAGAGGCGAGCTGCCAGTGAAATACCTGGGGGTCCGCTGACGGTCAACTATGCCCGAGAGCAGGATTGTCATAGCTTGG
>JANAVB010012596.1:1142536-1149267 GCA_029216955.1 Iris pallida
GAGGTTTAACGATACACCAACATCGGGTTGGTCATACCTTTAGATATTTTTACATCTTAAAGACGTATCGACATTAACTCACTTATTTTCTTCAACTACAGTTTTTTCCAATTATCCCCATAAATCGTGTAAAATTGTTGCCTGAAAATTAATGCACATCATCCCTGAAGACCCTTGTTGATCTTCCTATAGACGGATACTAATTAACCTTCAAAGGCAGAAGCTAATCATCCATGAAGGTTTTGTTTATTACACGTTTTTACGGTTGGGGGCTCAAATCCTGCCAGCTTCGTCTAGTGTCCCACTGCTTTCCACATGAGCTACAAACACTAGACATCCATGAAGGTTGACGCTGGTCATTCATATAAATTGATTATTGACTTGCGTACTCAAGGCCACATGTAGTTATAACCAACTGTTGGGTGATTATAACCAACTATTAGATGATTATGCCAATCAATAATAGAGAGAATTTTCTCTTTCTAATCTTATAAAAATACTATGTATTCAGTGTTAAGTATCAAACTATTATAACCAAAAGCCGCCTTCATCTTAATCTAGTAAATTAGTATACTCTTGGTCACTTAATGTTTGCAAAACTTAAATTTTAGTCCCTCCAAAATATATTTTTTGTCGCCGAATGACTAAAACTTCAGTTTTACAAACATTCGGTAACCAAAATTATAATTTCCTAGTAAATTAGACTACAATTGGAACCTCATTATGAGAATGGATCTATTTGGACTTTTGATTGCAAATCATATATTCCAGCCAAACTTAATGCGAGAAAATAGAGCAAGAAATAAAAAAGAAAACAAATGATAAAAAAAAATAGCAAACTTGACCACTGCATCTATACTCCATATATCATTATATGTTCAATACAATACTTAGAGAAACCATTTCCATCTCATCTTCCCCCACCACCCTTCTCTCTCTCTTCCTCAGCATCTTCAGCACACAACAAAGGAAATTTTGCCAAACCTGCCACCCCACAGCTTCTCTAAAAGACTTCACGTCCTCCAGAAGAAAGAAAGAAAAATACTTTTTTTTTAAAACCAACATAATCAACATAAATTGCTCCTTAAATATTGTCATCTCCTGATAGAACTCAAGACTGTGTCTGACTTGCTTGGAGGCAGCAAAACCATTTCTTCTGCAAAAGGAAAAGATATATTTTTTTTTCAAAGGATTGGTAATAGAAACGCGACATTCTAACGTACAAAAGGGGAGAGAGCGCTCACCGAACTCGGTTTGGTAGCAGCATAAGCTCCGTCCTTGAAAGCTGCCCCCTCCTTTGCTGTATGGTCAGGTCCGGAGTGTTGCCACCAGTCTTCCTCTCATCTCTAGCTTTGTTGAAGATCACGGTAAATCCCTCTGCGGAAGCAGGATCATTGACATCCCATTCTCCGAACTTGGGCAGCGGCCTGCCTTTGTCCATCTGACGTCCCAAAACATACTTTTAAGTATATTTATAAATAATTCAGGGTCATAAACGAAAATCAACTAGCATCGAAGTATATTTTAACAGAATGAACCGAATCAATGTCATCGAAAGGAAGTAGCAACTTACGCTGCGAAGAGCCCAAAGAAGATCGTCAGATAAAAACACTTGGACAAAGTAAAAATGAGAAGCTTACAAGGTAGTTCCATTCACAGATATTTCTATTAACTCGTGCCATAAAGTGCAGGATCCGTACGTTATTCAGTGTGGCATGGCAAAGTAAGCATAGCTTATTTTACCTAAACATTTCGATCACATGATTTACCTCTATCACTGGTTTGATTAAGACTATAGCTTTCTACATCTACAAGACACATTCAGCAGGTGTATAAATCAGGTCAAGAGATTCATCTATCGCCTAGCCAACCAAAAGATGAAGGCTCTAGTCATTTATGATTAGCACAGGCATACCAAATTTCTATTTGAACAAATCCAAATAACTGACTGGCAGCCATAAGAATCCAACATCTACTTCATTTTGATTAATACAAGTATTGGGTCAATCTGCTATCATATACCTCTTGTAACCTTACAAGAACAGAAAAAAAGTTTATACTAGTTGCATCTCCTTCACTCAACCCACTTAAGGGCTCTGTTATTAGCATCTACCATGATTATGTTGCACGGGCAAATACGACATGGCATGGACATGATACCTATTTTGTTGTGTCCTGGTGTATTTTGGAGCTCCAGGTTGTCTAATATGTGTCCGATACGACAAACGAACCATAGTTTTGAAGTGTTGCTTCATAGGGTTTAAAGACTTATTCCAGGTTAGCACTGCCCACTGGTTTTCCCTTGATCCCCCAAACTTCTTTGACTAGTCTCCTATCACTTTACTGGAACAACATTGGTTCAATAATACTCTCCCAGATTATCCTCAGTGTCAGCCACTCACAATCCCATGGAGCAATTATTACATGCTCTCCGAACAAATAAAAATGATATATTTGTACCAGATGGTTGAATTATAGTGACACATGTACTGTTTTATTGGTCCACTTATGGTATTATAATTCAACCATGTAGTACAAACACACCATTTTTATTGGTTTGAAGTACCATGTAGCCATTCTCTAAGAGCATGTAATATTTTCTCCGCATAAGCAGTTAGTTTTATCCTATAATTTACTTTTACCCCATTTTATTATGGTGGTGCTCATATATAAACGTTTCAGAACATATGAATCTCTGAGATGCCTATGCCTAAAAATAACATTTTTATGTTCCTTAAACATATTTTGTGCATTCAACTATGTGTTGATTTGGGTAATTCTTTTATGCTAGCATATTTATTTGACACAGGTAGCATACTAGTACATTTAACATAGTTACTGTATATCAACTTTAGTAATGAATCTCATATATACAATTTATTCCAATGAATAGTATGCTTATATCATTAGAACAATAAAAGTACCATGCTTGTAACAAGTAAAGTGCTAGTATCATATGTTTATGCAAGGAATGAAACCTTAAATTCATGTTTAGTTATATTCATATATCATGCACGGGATTGCAGGAGAATAATAAAGTCATATAATGCCTTTGATGACGGTTTCTATTGTCCAGAGATCGTGAAGCATCCCTGCAAGGGGGTGGGCTTAGCCACTAATCCTGATGGCCTTGGGCCCATCAGGATTAGTGTATATATCAACTTTAGTAATGAATCTCATATACAATTTATTCCAATGAATAGTATGCTTATATCATTAGAACAATAAAAGTACCATGCTTGTAACAAGTAAAGTGCTAGTATCATATGTTTATGCAAGGAATGAAACCTTAAATTCATGTTTAGTTATATTCATAATTATCATGCACGGGATTGCAGGAGAATAATAGTCATATAATGCCTTTGATGACAGTTTCTATTGTCCAGAGATCGCGAAGCATCCCTGCAAGGGGGTGGGCTTAGCCACTAATCCTGATGGCCTTGGGCCCAGCCATTGGCTCATATCCTGTTTTGCCTAGCGACAGACTTGTCCTGGGCCTTGATCTGAGTATGCATATGATAGCTTTCAAGCGAGGTTGTTATGACTGGAAGTTTTCAAATGCATTCATAATTAGCTTACTATCTTTGAACGATTCAATGCAAGTTGTTTTAATTCACAATTTAATTATTATGTTTTGTTTACTTGTTATTCACACCTGCTCTAGCATGTTTAGCTCAGCAACCCTTAGTTACCATTAACACTGCTCTTGCTCTGGCATGTTGTAGTGTTCTAGCTTGGCGACACTTACTATGATTATTGTCCACATTATATATATGTCTCGTGTGGATCAAGGATAGCACGTGAGTACTAATGTAAAAGGATAGGGCATATATACAATTAGATAAAGGAAAAAAAATAAGAAGAGGGAGAACACTTGTGTTGCTAGTTTAAGGAAAATTCAAACTTAAATTTACTAGGTCTCAAGCTCTACACCTTGCTATCCTTCTTCGTTGACACCGATTCAAACTTCCTCTATCACTCTCTCTCGAACAAAAGTATAAAAGAAAATAGTGTATATATCCATTAGCCTCTCCACCTCAGTTAGGCCACCTCATGCTTCCTTCCACCTTATGCGGCTACCTCATGCTTCTCACCGAGTACTATTATTCACGTCATGCTTCCTACCAACTCAACTGTCACATCATGCTTCCTACCAACCAAAGTTAATCCACTTAAGCTAAGTGTCACCTCGTGCTCCACTCTATGCTATCTCATGCTAACTTCTAACTAGGTAAAGAATGGATCAGGTTCAACAAAACAACAAATAACAGCACAATATAATGGATAATACTAATAACAAGAATAACTACATTAGATGACACTTAGTATGAGGTGGCTTAGCTTGAGTTGATAGGAAGCATGAGGTGGCATAGTTTGAGCTGCTATGAAGCATGAGATGGATATTGGATAATTGGAATTGACAAGAAATATAATGCAGATAGCATGACATGAAATGAAGCATGAGGTAATGGAACATATGGACAGGAAATGGTTATATATAAAGTCTCTTCTTCTTACATGCTTCCTCTTCCCATTTTCTTCTTCATCCTTCAAGAGAGAATAGAGGGTGATAGAGGGGGCTTGTAATGGTGTTGGTGAAAAATGATAACAAGTTGTCGAGCTTGAGACCTAGTAGACTAAATTTGAATTTTCCTTAACCTACCAAAGCAAGTGGTTCCCCTCTCTTATTTTTTTTATCAATGATATATGCAAATGCCCTATACTTTTAATTCATCCCTCACCTCTCCATCATATACACTGCACAATTGCATCCCAACCGTCTCCCTTACTAGGTCTACGAAAACAAACCCAGGTCCGTCAGGACGCACTAACAAGTGTTCAAAGTGTAGAAGCAAGCAAACAAGGTATAGGGATACGGTAAAGACAGTAATCAATACTAAGTGTCACATATATTGTTCTTGCAAATCAGACATTGAAGCCAAAGCATCTCCAACATACTCAAGTCGCCTAGCATAAACCATGAGACCTCATATTTGCTAGAATAGAATAAATAATCATCAAACAAATATTTATTCCAACTGCAGCCAAGGCATCTTCACCCAATTCAAGGCTCCTAGCAAAAGCCTAAAAGCTATGAAGGCTGAAGCAAACCATCAATGTGACATCCCAAAGCGGGCCATTCAACTGAAAAGAAAAGCTAACCTATAGCTCCTCTGATAAAACTTAAAAGTTTACCTGGCTCAATCTGATAGCTCCTTCAATAAAAGCTTATGGGGCCCAATTTGATAACATTCTGAAATATGCCAGTTGTTTTTCTAAAAGAATGAATCTGTCCATTCTATACACTATTGGGACTTCAAGCCACCCAAATACAGATATGCTTCTAGAGGAAAGCCTAAAAGCTTTGGAGGCTGAAGCCAAGCTACTACACTGACAGCTTAATTAGGATATTCAACTGTAAGTGGAAGGCCGACTTATGGTTCATACAGGTCCCAGAGCCTAAAAGATTTGGAGCATAGTTACCTGGTATACATAACCCCCCATCGTACACAGTGTTCTAAATGGCGCCGCCTAGCCCGCCTAGGCGGCGCCTAGGCGGCGCCTAGGCGGTAGGCGGTAGGTGGTCTCTCTTCGCACCGCTTTTCGGTGGGCGGTGGAGTAGGCGAACAATGGAGGCAGGCGGCATAGGCGAGGTGAGGCGGCGTAGGCGAACGCCTAGGCAGGGTAATATCTAACAAGATATTTTGGTCAAAAGGTTTCGTAAGCATTATGGGCCTATGGTTCACTTTTACTTCTACAAAACTAAACTTGTATAAATCTTCATTCTATAACTTAGTTATGCATGGAACACCCTTAACATACATATTATGCAAAAAAACAGTGGTAAGTAGTAAAAAATGTTCAAATATATCGACCGCCTGGGCGGCGCCTAGGCGGACTCTCTCCGCCGCGCACCCCTACCGCCGTTTAGAACCTGGTCGTACGTGGTACCGGTACGAGTGGTAAACCTGGCGATCTGAACCAATGTGAAATCTTCCTGCAAACTTAATTTTGCAAAAAACTCGTCCAATGCAAAGAAAGATTAGACAACTTAATACCTCAACTATAATTGAACAACTTAATACCCTAACAATATTAACGGAAAGTCCTAAATAACAAAGATACCCCTCACATTCGTGGTCACTTCAAATATCCCCAGACAGGAGGTGGAGGGTAATTTGGTAAAAAAAATATTATTTAATTTTATTGAAACGGAAAAACTAATCCCCGACCGCAGAGGTATCGACTTAAATAATTCGATAGTTGAGGGTAGTGATTGGAATGATATTAAAGTCTAGGGTATCAAATTGAAAAAACTTGAATAGTTGAGGGTATCAAGTTGAAATTAAGCCCAAAAAAAATGCAGCGAGTGAAAGATCAATTAATGCTTCCAACACAACAAACAGTTGCCCCTAAATAGCGAAATTTCTCAGATCGAAGAGTAACCTCAGATCTTACAATGTGCGAAAATTGAACCCAAATTTTTTTGGCATTTCAGACCAAGTATGCTATTATTGTGGACTCAAATGGGCTAAAATCCATCACACGAACATCCATCACAACATCAACATAGACATCAAGATGCCATCTTTATGCATTGAACCACTACACAACATGAATTCATCAATAAATAAAGACATAACGACTAGAAGCTACGCAAACCCTTAAGATTTCATTATTTCCACGGAACCGCATCATGTTTCATGAGAACAAAAAGAATCCACCGATTA